>SKCR01042002.1:0-80251 GCA_019454045.1 Zanthoxylum bungeanum | reverse complement strand
CAAAATCATAATAATAAAAGAATTTTCACAGAGTAGACACGTAGTGTTTTGCTTCACATCATTAAAATTTGAGAAATATTCCAAGTAATTAATAAGAAAATGTTCTCTTTTTCGTAACCAAAATACATTAGTTAAGTACCATAATATTAACAAATTGATATAATTAATAATTGAGGAAGACCTAAATTGACATATATAAAATTTAATTTTTTATTAAATTTAATGAGATAATAATTTTAGACCGATCACAATTACATTAAAAGATCCAAAAAAAAGACTTCATTTAACGAGCAAATGATTTTTTTTTCTTAATTTGATTTGGTATAATTAATGGTAATAATACATTCAAAATAATAAAGAGAATTTTTTGGATATATATACTTGGTGAAGAAAAGTAGTTCTCAATTCTCATGTTGGCTTTTGCTTTAGAGAATATTCATAATGTTTAAGAATTCCTTTTTTGCTTGTCTCTATATTTAATTATTTACACATACAGATTGATGAACTTGTAAGAAAAGAATCTTAATGTTTATTCGTTGTACAATACTTCCAATTTAGTGGAGGTAAAATACTTCAATTAAAGAATGCTTTGGAGAAAATTAGAAACGAAGTTGAAATTAAACTTAAATGTAATTTTTTTTCTTTTTCAAAACTTTAGAAGATAGGAGGGATTCTCTTTTTCAAAAAGAATATTATGATGTGCAAAAAAGAAATGAAAAATATAGAATTTGAATTCATCCAATATGAATTTTGACAAATTTATCTTTACAAAAAGATTGGGATGATTTAAAAATGTGTATGAAAAAATATGGATACTATTTTTTTTTCTTCTAAATTCTCAGAAATCGAATAAAATTTATAATTTTTTTTTTAAAAAAAAACTATTATTCTTGTCGTTCTTGTTTTATAAAACTGTTTTTGCATCTTTTTAGAAAAGTAAATTTGCTTAAAATAAGAATACAAATCAGTGAAATGATATATATTTTTCCCGAAAATTTTTATAACTCTCTTATTGTAGTTACATGTAACTACAGTAATTAATTATAGTTACAGTGAGATAATAGGAAAAACTTAGAAAAATTTATGTATGTATATCATTTTTATATAAATCATCTATTTGCCTTATGGGAGCACCCATTAAGCAGCCTCGATATTTTGATATTTGTAAAGTTGTTTGAAATATGTGTTGTAAAAAAAAAAGTGCAATAATAAATTTGAATGGAGTCAAAAATATTTGGAAATTCCATACTACACTTTTCCTTAATTGAATATTTTATTTAACATTTTTAAAAGAGTCATGTTAACGAGTGCCTTTAGGATACTCATTAAAAATTCATTTTAAGAAAATTTTGACATTATTTTTATGAAAAATGAAAAAACTGTCAAAATATTAATTATATTTTTTCTTTTACCCATCAAAATTTTCTTATAATAAATTCTTAATGAGTGCCGTTAGGGCACTCGTTAGCATTTCCCTTTTTAAAATGTCAAGCTTTAAAATGTCAAATTTTAAAGAGGGAAAAAATCGTATTATCACCCAACATGCTTGATTTTTTTTTTTTTCCCCAATTCCAATACTCACATAATTTGTATAACTAAAAGACCCCCTTCTTTGAATAATAAAATCCGGTCTTGATGACTTTGGGAGAAAATTTGATTAATAAAAAAAAATCGGACGTTTAACGGAACTAATAACTCATGGTTATGATCAACCACAAACTGAATAACACTATTCTATGAAAATTTCATGATACTTTTTCAAAGTGATTTTCAAAAGAGTATTACATCTACATTTTGATGATTCTCAATTTCTTTGAACTTTCGTTGGATTATTTATTTTTAATGGAGGCATTCCATGCCGATGACAGAAAAAATCTCGCTTAATTTTATTCTTATTCTTACTAATAAATCTGTCTTTTCGAATTGAAAATCCATGTCTATTTGCATAAGCTTGGTAGAACACAAAAACTTCTTATTCACTTAAAAAACATTGACCAATAAAAGGGGTAAAGTTCATTTCCTTATCCTTCAAAAGATTATTAAGATAATCATCCATAACATTATTTTTCTTCTCATAAAATTCACAATTTTCCGGAATAAGAAACTCATTCAAATCAAAATTCTCCTAGTATCTTCCTCCATTAACCTAGAGAGCATCACATTAATAGAAATAAAAATATGCCACAAAAAAATACATCTCAAACAATAAATATTTGAATCATGTATTTTATTTACTTAATTGGTGTAGATCTTTTAGATCTTTGGTAATCTTTCTTGTTCCCTCCAATTTTGTAGGACCGGCGTCTCCTTCTCATGGATGCTTAACAATTGACCCATGTCACCCATTAACATTTCCATTATCTTATATAATAATAAAAAAAAATTAATTTGTTAATAAAATAATAATAATTTGTCTCCACTAAATAAGAACCCAAAAATAAAAAGAATCCTTCATTGTAAAATAAAATAAAATAAAAAGCTACAGTTGTACATATGGAAGATTATAACTCTTCTTCGTCCAAAAAATCATTGGGGGAGCTTGTGGTAATCTAAATACAAAGACGTATATGAGATGACTTTTGAAAAATACATTTATCTATTTTTCCAATAGGGTTTGGTCCCAAACCTAGCTAGTAATTGAATGCCACCAGTCTCTCAATCATGTCCCAAAAAAACTAAATGATCAATCTCATTTTTTTTTTTTGGAATCGTTGAAAATTCCGTCTTTAAATTACTCATTTCAGACTTAAACGGAGCATGTAAAATCATCGGATGTCCCAGACTTTCATAAGAAATACACTTTCTATATTCAAACCCAAAACCTTAAAATAAAATCATAAACTTTACACCAACAAATCACGCACATCAACCTCATCAGTAAATATTATGAAGATAACTCTTACCAGATAATTAAATGGGGGTGGACACGTATAAAGTACTTTGATTGAATAACTCACACAAGTCTCCATGGTCGTTGGGTTGCTTCAAATTCCATTAAATTATAATAATATTAATATCTATATATTCTTTAAAGACATGTGTTCCGAGAATTTTCAAAATTTTCAAAACAAATAAAATAAATTATCGTAAAATTTTCTTTTACATATACTCTAAAAATTTAATGGTGTCAATTGATCTATATAACCGATCGACCTTATTTAGTGGGAATATTTGTGTTTTGTTTTGTTTGGTTATATACTCTAAAGATAAGTTAAAAGCACCCATTTTATATATGCTTTTTATAAATAAATAAATTTAAAAAAAAAAAGGGCATTTTTGTAAACTTATCCAAACTCTATCAATCTCCCTATATAAGTACCTTCATGGTTTCTTCATTTACACATACGACTCTAACCAACATTTTCATAACACAATTCAACTCCTTTCCCACACAAACCTCCTCTTCTTCTTCTTGAAAGAACCAAAATAGTAAGCAAAAAAAGAAAAGAAAAAAGAAACCATGACTCAAAATGAAAAACAAAAGAACTTGAGTAGGTTTATAGAATCTCAGTTTCTGAAAAGAAGTGTTACCAAATTAATAGTTTCAGTTTCTGTACTATTTTCCCTTTTCTTTTCCCTTTCCCAATCAACTCTGCTCTCTTTTGTCCATAATTTTAACTTCTACTTCTCAACTTTACCCTTCAAATTGTTGAGCCACAATTTGGACAAAAACTACACATTCCTTCTTTGTAATGGCCTCCTTGTATTTTTGGCTGGCTTATTTTCTTTATCATCACCACCACCATCATCATCAAATAAGTCTGAGTCTTTCAAGAACTATGAAGATGATTTACAGCCCCAAGTGACCATCATGGATCATCAAGTGCCATTGTTGGAACAAGAAGCTGAGTTGGAAAATACTGAAACACAACAAGAACAAAATGCCATGCAGAAAGAATATGAAAACATAAAAAGTGATCAAGCAGAAGAAACAGAAACAGAAATGTTCACAGAGGAAAAACATGAAGAGCAAGAAGAAAAAGAAGAAGAAATATCAGAAGCAGAAGCAGAAAGCAGCTTTTTTATTGAAGAAGTTGATGATGAAGAGGAAGAGGAAGAGGAAGAGGAAGAGGAAGGAGGAGGAAATGAGAAGTTGAGTAATGAGGAATTAAACAAAAAATTTGATGATTTTATTAGAAAGATGAAAGAAGAATTAAGGATTGAGGCAAGCCAGCAATTAATCATGGTTTAAATAATGTCATTTACTAATTAATTAAGATTATGTATAATTAAGCAAAAACATATTATTAATGTTAGTGAATATATTTTAGATTTGCATTTCAGTTGTACAATAAAGAATCTACTGCTACTACTACTACTACTTTCTTTCTTTTTTTCTTTTCTTTTTTTTTTTTTTTTTTTTTTTTTTAAATTCTTGCTTTATTTTCTTTACTTTTTTTGCCTTTTATTTTTGTGTCCAGTAATATTAATATATGTTTGTATTGTTTATTTCTATATTAATAATTTTTTTATTATGTTCCAATCTCTACTACTTTATAGATTCCAATCCTCTTTAGTTGATGCAGCCAAATGATTAATTAATTTAATTTAATTACATGAATATTTATACTGACATTCTTGTATAACTTATAATTATTTTCAGGTAACATAGCACTTTCCATCTGTGGCAGTTGTTCTCGTTTAATTTGAAAATTTGTTAAAATATGTAATATAAATTAATGAAAAATCTGGTTCGTTGATAAAATAATTTTGCTTTCCTCCCACAAAAATGAAGAGCATTATCACTTTAAGTGAAAAAAAAAATTTTACCCTTTACTGGATCAATATTCTAAATATGATACTACATATTCACTGTATGCTTATTAATTATAAAAAAATAATATTTATTGTATGAGATTCTCGATACAAATAAAAAATAGGGTATGAAAGAACCTTGATATACTGATTAATTAAGATGAGTGTATTCAATTGAGATTTTAAAAGATTATTCATGGATAAATAAGTCCAGTGAATTTTAAAAGACTATTTAAGAATGTAATGACTTACAAGATTTTATTATAATTTTTTTAATCATGATTTTTACAGACACACACATGGTTAGGTGGGGATGCCTAAACATTTACAACTATATTTTCTTTTTGAACGAGCATGAATCAAAATGTAACTTTTTTAGAACCGGGATTATATGGAATGAAACCAATAGTTATTCATCTATTAAACACAAGCTGATGTCTTTCTCTCTCTTTTTTGTTTTTTGAAAATTACAATAATAATAGTTCAAGTAAATTATAATCCAAATTGTTCGACCAAAGTAACGAAATAGTTCAACCAAATTACAATAATAATAGTTCAACCAAAGTAGAAGCAAAATAGCACAAACAATTAACAGAACCCAACATGATCAAAATACTAATAAATCATCATAACTCATTGGTATCATCCATGGTCCAAGATTCATAGTTATCTTTCTCTTTTCCATTTTTCCTTTGTTATTTCCTTGTTCAGAATCCTCCATTTAAATTATATGTATATAAAAAAATATATACGAGTCTGCAAAACAATAATTGTGTTGGTGTAAGATTTTCAAGCTCTTGTTAATGCTTCTTACGTAGGCCTGCTATAAAAACCAACAGAAATCGGCACTCATTAATCCAACAATTAGGGTTCAATAAATTGTAATCTTGAAACTAACAATACAAACTACACCATCGCGCTTCAAAAAATCATCTTCTATTATAAACACAAGCTAATTAATATATAAATTTTAAAGGAAAATCCTAAACCCATTTCAACTAAAATTAACCTTAATTAAATTTACAGAAAACACATAGATCCAAGCTAGAATTCGAATTTACCTTAATTAATTTTTATTTTTTTAATCAACAAATAAATAATTTCTTTTAAAAATATCAAAAATAAAAGATTGAAATAACTATTTTTTTAATTTTTTTAATATTTTCAATAGTGTGAGCGTTCATGGCCATTGTTTGCTTAACTTTGGTTTCAGTGCAATGCGTTTGGATCTGTTTTCACAAGAAATTTGAACTAAAAATTTTGGCTTTTTTTTCTGTATGAAAAAAAAGAGAAACTGCACTACTCAGGCCGAAAAAAGAAGAAATTACTAATAAGCAAATACTTTGTTCACAAAGAGCTAACATGTGTGTTCATCTTCTCTTCTCTAAGAGCCAAAAAAATCTCAAGTCAAAAGTGTGATGAGTTAGGGTATGCTTTTTTTATAAGGTTTGATATTTATATTTGTTGATGGTGTTTTCAGGCACTATGTTATTTAAGCAGCGCGACAGGGGTAAAAAAGGTAATTCACTTCTCAGTCAAGATTATTAATGTCGACCCGACCACTAAAGAGTCAACAGTAAGGGGCCGGGAACTTTACGGTTAGTGACCGAGCACTTGAGTTCGGATGACCGGGCAATTATCAGATCGGCAGAATCATTCTCAGTTCAAAGGACTATTATGACCGACCTCATGAAGACCGACCAGATAGCGAGATATGCTCCAGAAGATGACACCCTATTCTTGCGGATAAGATGACAAGTTATCCTATTTTCATGGGGAAAACTGGTGAGTCAGAGTCCTAGTAGGATAAAGAAAGTAAGGGTAGTTTTGATTATGAATCCTTATGGGAAAATGAAATAGTTTTGACTAGGAATCCTTATGGGAAAAAGAAATTGTTTCAACTAGGAAATTCTTGTACAAATAGGAATATGATTTCTACACTATTATAAATAGAAGGGTAGAGTGTGCATAAGGGAAGGAGGTTAAAAATTGAGATCAAGATCATTATTGTGAGACTTGTAAACAAAAGAGAGAGCTGAGAAGCGTGTTTGAGTAATAAAAGTATCATCCTTTTTGCGCCCGTGGACGTAGGTCGGACCAAGATCCGCCGAACCACGTTAAATCTCCTTGTCGATTAGTGCATTTATCTGTCTTTTGCTAAATTTTCTTTTGGTCCCCCATAACCAAACAAATTCACTATTGAGGGAGGATTAGTCTCGGGAGTGATATTCTCATATTGCCCCTGAGACCAAAATCCGCCGTCAACAATATTTTCCAGTAAAAAATCTCACACAATTACACATATAAAAAAAAACTTTCAAAAATAAGGAAGTTTTTCAATACCATAAGACTTTTTATTACTTGTTTAAAGTCTTGATTGAATACCACTAGATTTGGACACTCTCTTTAGAAAATCATAACAGTCTTAATAGAATACCACAAGTATTTTTAGATTATTTAAAAATCTTAATTAAATACCACAAGATTTATTTAACCCAAAATAATCTTTTAAAATCTCAATTGAATACCTCTCATAATTATGTAAAAATTAATTGTAAAATCCATGCTACTTTGATAGGAATAAATGGCTAGCAATCAATTAATTTTTCCTAAATAATTATAATTCAAGGGGGGAAAATTAACATGTGAGCTGGCTGAGCCCAGATCATGATTTTGACCCTCAAAATATGATTGATTATAAGCCAACCAATCAAATGTTTCTTACTGATCACACATTATTAATGAGGGAAAAAAACATCATATAAAATAATAATGACATCTTAGTAATATTACCACCTTTTATTTCAATATTCTTTTCAAATTTTTATTTATTTATTTATTTAATGTTTCTGATTGATTTTCATAAAGTGGTAGGAGAGAAGCCTCGTATGTCATTCTAGTAAATTAATTACTTGTTATCTTTATTTTCAACATAAAATGTCCATTTGAAAATGATTGTATTATCCATTTAAAAAAAATGTGGTGATTAAATGCCAAGTTGATTTTACATATCAAGTAAAAGTTAGAGTCACTTATATGGATTCTTTAATGTCATTTTATTCTATTCGAAGTCATTATTTCATTATGTCTCGTTTTATTATTTTTGTTCATATCAACTTAGGTTTTTTTCAAACTCTTGATATATGACAATACTATTTATTGTTCTTTTTTCACACGAATACTTAGAGGACTACATTGTACATGTACAAATCATTTTAATTGTATTTCTCTCATTTTCTCCTCAATCGGTGGTATACTTACTACCTTTCTAATTTCTTTATTTCTAATTCTCTCTATTAATCCATTTATATATCAATTTAAGTATTATTTTTTTTATTTTAGTTATCTTTTTTTGGACATATAGATTCTTTAGAATACAACATTTTGTTTCATAAAGTTTTATAGATCTTACAATTGTATCTTATAAAATTTCCCTTAAATTTTAAAGGAATATTATGATCACACTAAATCTAATAAATGATGTTGCTCACGTTATAATGAAAATTATTAACAAGTCTCTAATTTAGTAATTCTTTTATTTCTAAATTATTTAGATTGCCTGTATAAAAATATCCCTTTGACTTGGGAACTTGTTTTGAAAAAAGAAAAAATTGTTTAACAAAAAATGTAATGATTTGGTCGGCTAAGCTTGTTGTCTCAACCACGGCAAGTTTAAGGTTTCAACTTTCTAATAATGGTGTTAGGTCTAATAGCTTATGTTGGTAATTATCATTTTGAAGTCATCCTTTTTTTTTTTTTTTTTTTTTTTTTTTTTTTTTACTGTATTATTCAATGATGCATTCATAATGTCATAATTTAATTATTGTGAGTCATATTAATTCTCTTCCTTATATATCCAATCCAATTGTATTTCCTATAATTTGACATACTTTTTCAATAGATCATGTAAAAAAATACCGATCCTAGTATTCTCTAGGCTTAAAGTTATTATATTTTGGATCATTGGTCATAATAAAATAAAATATTATAATAAAAAAGGATCATTAACCATTAATTATTTGAAAGTGACGAAAAAATTTAGAGATTATAGGCGGGCGTTTGGCCTGCTTTTGGTCCGGACCAATTATAATATAAAAGAATGAAATTATATTACGTTCATGGGTTATGTCCCCCAAAAAATTAGGAAATATAAGGTCTAAAATTAAATTGAGTCTAGTTTATTATAAATTTTATTGTTTATCCAAAGTTTATAATCTTTTTTAAGTTTGTCGTTTCTATATTAGAATAAGTCATGACACTTTTTAATAGTATCTCAATATTTTCTTTCCTGGGCAGATTCGAGTTACGGGTGCACTTGTCATTAGTAAATTTTATGAAATTTATCAAATGATGTTATACTTAGAAAGTTGGGTAACAAATGAAACCGATGAACCAGTTCTGATCAGATTTTTAAGTTTTGTTATAATAGAGTTATTATCTAAATAAAAATACGTTCTCAAGGAGCATGGTTTAGTGGTGTAGGGTTCACGATCTCACCTTGAGGTCCTGACTTCGAATCCAAAAAATATATTTCTTGTAAAAATATGAGAACAACTGGTGATTTTACCTTAATATTAGTCGTATATAACCAATTATATGAAACTTCATCTCACTTTTAGAATATCATTACTTACTGTTTAAGAATGTAATTTTTATGGTACATATTCAAACCGAATAAGACACAAACAAGTATATATACATAATACATATATGTATGTATGAGACCCTAATGAATTCTTTACACGTGCAGTTACTTCTTTGAATCAAAGCAACATTTTTTTTTTTTGGGAAACCTCACCGCCAAACTACATGATCTGAATTTTAATGGAGCAGGTAAAACCTCCGGCTACCCCAGACTCTTAAAAAAAAAATACAACCTCTGAATTTAAACCCAATACCTGAAGACCAAATTCTGATCCTTACGCCACCACAAAGCAACACTCACCATACCAAAACATCTACATCCACGTATTGTGGGGAACAAACAAAATTAAGAAGAACAAACTTTGCCAATAAAATTCCGCTAAGAACAAACTTTTTCTTTTCAAATTTCAATGACATAAATATATCCGGTATATAAAAATCTCGTTATAAATAAAATATATGAAAGATTCCTATTTTTTTTTTTTAAAAGAAATTATTTTTAGGATATGACCGTGTAGCTATCTCGCATTAATTAGGAGGAAAAAAAGAAAAGAAAAAGGTAAATATACTTGTATTATTGTTTGATATGATGATATATCATATATAAAGGCTTGACAGTACTAGTAGTACTTTCAAAAATGGACAAACACATGATTAAGAATGTAATCAGTGCATGATAAAGGGTTTGCTAATAATGTTGTTACAACAAAATGACATATAAAATATTTTCTTATGGGAGGGCTAGGGCTAAGGACACCTGGCTAATACAGGTGGCAGAAGAATCCATTAACTCTTTTACACTTATGTGGTCATAAACTGAAGAGCTTTCATTTTCAGCTCCAAAATGGGTCCCTCTTTATTCAAAGTGAAATCAATTTCCATATTGAATGAATCATATATTGTTTTGATTCACTCAAAATTTGGCACATCAATGAATTTCAAGTAAAATCCCGAAGCACCCCCTCCCCCACTCTATAAACAATAGGCAAAACATTCCGAAGGGATTGCAGGGTGCCAAGGTGTCCATATATTAGATCAACTTGGAGGATACTGTCAAATCTATTGGAGTTGGTGATCCACGGCCGCCGTTCACCGGGGCTTCGGTCGCCGGCTCCCCTGTCATCAGGTCACCAACTTCCTTGACTTCCGGCACTGGGCAGGCGTCAGCCCCTTGGTCTGTGAAGATACGTTGTTAGGTGCTCCATTTTTTTTCCCATTGAGGCCGAACCTAAACCTGTGCTCGAGAGATAGCTGTCCATACACTGATAAGGGATGTATGGATTATCGAGAAGAGGGAGCCGTGGTGGTCCCCCCCGGACCGCCCGGATCCCACGAGTGAATAGAAAAACGTCACTCAATTTTGTATTTATAAAATAGTTTTATTAATACAACAACTATATTTTCCGTTTATTGTTCTTAGATGGTACCATTTACTATTGCAGTATAATTTAAATTGTTTAATTAAATACATGTTAGTCATGAAGACATGAAAATAATTATCGTAGTAAAATATTGTAATTGATATTGAGAAATATCTCTATTTAATCTATCCTCAAGAACCATTCAAGGTCGATGATTTATTTACATAAATCCGTTAATAAATCTGTGAGACCGAAATGTGCCATATATCGAAATTAAAACGAACAATAAACTTCAAAAACTCTTATAAACGCGCAAGTATTCATTAGGGAATCAATACTCTCAAAATTTGGTACATTTAAGTGAAATCCAGAAGTACACCCACTGGATAAACAAGAGGCAAAAACTTCACACAAATGACCAAAGTTTCCAATCTTCATGTCTAAGAGATTGCAGGGTGACAAAATCTGCAATCCCTGGTATCAGATGAACATAGGGGGGAGACTGTCAAATCAGTCATCTGTAATTAAAACCATTTTGATTGAATGCATAGTTATTAATGAGAGATACACCTAGGAGTGCAAACAAAGACTATGGTTTTGTCCAATTCTTGAAATAATGAAATGCAACCCTCAAGATTCATCCTGAATTTTAGAGACGTTAGATAAGTTTTTAAAATATATGATTTTTTTAGTGGGGTATGTGAGAAATGAATAGATTGGGCCCATGGAAACCTGAAAATATCAATTCAAGTACCAATAATTTATCTTAAAAATCTGTTAAAGGGCAAAAACTCAATTTATTGCATATGGAAATTAAATTCTGACCAGAATGATGCATATCATGCATTGATTTCAAATATGATATTGATTTCAAATTGTTTGTTTTAACAAAGGCCATGCAATATTCATATGATAATACAATCCACAAGGTGAATATGGTGACCAGATGTTCCCATGTCTTCCTATAACCAGTGCCACAAATGCATTCAGGTTATGTCAATTCAGGACTTTGTGTGCAATTGCATGAAGTTCTAATTAAAAAAAAAAAATTATAATTATGAAAATACAAGAAAATGACAGCATCAGTCATATTCATGATGTGATTTTCCATTCGACTCGAGACGCAACTCATTGAAGGGGTTTTATGGCGGAAATCCGGTAACGCAACGGAATAGTGGAAAATCAAAATTTTTCGATTTCAAAATTTTTTCTCGGATCAATTAAATAAACTTATTTATTTAATTATCCAACTCTTAAATTCTGAAAAATTACACAAGAAATCATATTTCTTGGTAATTACCGAATTGCCCCACAACTTTGTAAATTGATCATTTTAGTCCAAAAATTATCAAATATAATTTTGGATGATTCTAAATCATTTCTAAAATATTTTTCAACACATCCAAGACATCAAAATCAAATTTCACATAAATACCCAAATTTTAGCTAATTGCCGTGAGCACCCCCATTTTTCAATTAATTACAATTTGGTCCCTTTTGTTCAAAACATGCCAAGATCAAATCCAATCAACCCAAAAATTTACATGCATCATATACACTCCATAATACATCACATATATGAAAAGCCCCAACTTTGGAATGGGTTATGAACCCTAATTTTTCAATTTCATCAAATTGACCAATTTTACCAAATATTTAAAATCCAACACTTTAATACATTCAATACTTCACCAAACAAGCCTCACCACTTTGAAATAACTCTAGAACAATTCTAGGTCACCAAGGAGTGACTCAACAACTCTAGAATGACAATTTTGATTTTTGAAGAATCAAAGTAAGCTTTTAAAACAAGTTTAAGCTTACTTACATGCATCAATCTTTCATCCAAGTTCATAAACAAATAAACACAAACCATAAGAGAAGAGAGAACATCCAAGCAACACAAAATGATGCAAGCATGTTAGAAACTAATTTCATGTTGAAAACTTTAAAGAAAGACTTACAAAAATCAAGATTTTCAAAGGTTTCTTCTTTAAACCTTCAAGCTTTGCTCTCAGCTTCTTTTGTATTTATTTTTGTGTGTTTTGAACTTATGAAACCTAAAAAATGAAACAAACAATATATACCTCCCACCAAGCCCTGGCCGAATTTTGGTAATGTAAATATCTAGATATTTTTTGATTTTGTTTCATTTAATTTGCAACTTGTCAACTTGCATTTGTAATCATCAACCACTTTAATGAAATAAAGCAAGTCAACAATTGCAACTCAAGCCATTTAAATAAATATCACAACTTAGGATATTTATATTTTTAATTAATTTAATTTAACAATTAAATAATTAAATAATTATTTAAATACAAATATATTAAATATATGTATTATATTTACATTAAATATCAAATACCTATTATTTATGATATTGTCAAATATCTCAATTTAACAATTAATTAATGTGTATTTGATCAAATCTATCATTAAATACAAATACACAAAAATTAGGAAATAATTATTGGGTCCCTACACATGTATTTTGCGTTTAACCTTTAAACGAGTTATAAATAATCAATATTATTTATAAATGTTGCCATAGTGCTCTACGAGTATATTTCATTAGTGAGAATCTCTAGATTTAGGCATATCCGTCACGAAATCCAATTTCGTGTCCATAATTTACCCACCCGTAAATTATGACGACCACAGATAAACTCGATGAATCATACAGGTCGAGGTCATGGAAAATGTATAATTCCACTGTCATAGGTATCCGGATATATCCCAGAGATATAGATGTAAACGTCAAATCTCTATAGGGACAATTCCGTCAATGTCTCTATTAGCAATCTCAAAAGAGAACACTTAGAACTAACTTCTAAAGTGTACCACAGGCCCATGATTTTTTTATCTAATTGCTAATCATATATGGACTACCTATGCTATGTACACAGAACTGATGGATCCTATCTCGACACACACATGACACCCTGAGGATCTATCCACACCCAACGAACATGCAGAGGTCTGATCTTAATAGATCGGTGACGTAACTGCCATCTAAGTGTGGAAAATGTCTCATGTGCCCGCAGTGGTATCTCAAGTTGAAGAATCACAAATGCTACTCAACCCGAGAAGATTCTTATTGACGTTGGTGTACCATCCATTAAGAATCTTCGGTGAATTATTCAGTGTTTATCCGCTATAAACACCTACACGTCTATACGAGTCCCCAAGAACATGATTCATTGAGAAACCATTGGAATCATATATTCCACTATACGATGTATGTACCGGTCTCAACGAGTTTACTTTACTGACCAAGTAATGTAAATCTTAACCAGGAACAGTATGAGAATGACAACGTCATGATACAACTCAATGTTAGTTGCGACGTTTTTGCAACAGTATCATGACTAATCATCTAAGGTCAATTACGTCTTTACCATAGTAAAAGATATATTATATTATAGAAACTGCTTGTATTGTTCATAATAAAACGTTTTACATAAGTATTTTCAAGGGAATACAAACGGGAATTGGCGCTCTGAGCACCAACCCCAAAAAAAAACTCCCACTTGCTCTAGTGCCAATATCGATTGTATCTAATACCCATCGACTCCACGTGTTTATCAAACAACTTCTTCGAGGTATGGCCTGTTGGAGTTTCTAGGCCCCGAGGATCGAATACAAAGCATGAAACAAGTGTGCGAATACAACGAGGGAGTTGCGGAATACTCACATCGATCGTTGAGCGACGCGCGAGGCAACAAAATCAAATTCTGCCCACTGGTGCATTCGGCAGTGAGCTGCACTCTGCGCTCCCTCTCTCCATTTTCGGTTCCATCTTCAAGAATCCAAGCTCCAAGCTTCGTCAAATGATTCCCGGCTCATGGGTGGACTTCCCTATCACATTCGCATGTCTCTCGGAGTGCTAGCTCTCGATGATTTTGCCGCAAAATCATCGCACTTTGCTTCCCATTTTCTCCTTGGCTCACGGCAGTGGACTGCCAAACCAGTGAAGAAATTTGCCCACATGGGCGTGAGATGAAGAGGGAAGAGAAGAGAAATTGTGAGTGTTGGTTGCCAAAAGTGTATCTAATACACATTTTTTAATTTAAATTCATTTAGCATGAATTTGGCTTTTAAAAGTCAAACCATTAAACCCATAAATGCAAACCACCACATCACTTCCCATCAATCATGAATAGTGACTGGCGTAATCACTCAAAGTGAAGACATCTATCACTTGATTGACGAATGATGTGACGCTAGATTCGACTAGCGATTTGACGCTTGATTTGACTTACGTGCCGCACTCGAATTCAAAATGCGAATGCGCTCGCAAATAATCCCCGGGTCGGGTTCGCTAATTCCAAATTAACGAATTTTTTCGTTGCGTCGTAATTAAATCTAATTTAATTAAATAATCATGCCTAATCATAATTACTATTCACGTCGCTAACGAATTAATTCAAAATTAATTCGTTCGCCCGAATTAAAATCTATTTTAATTCCGCGTCGAAATCCAATTTCATTTAATATATCAAATATATTATTTTATCGATTAATTCCAAATTAATCATTATCTCTCTTTAATTGATATTTTATCCCAGATAAAATATCTCCGCATTAATCCCGATTAAATTTTCTCTCTCTCATCTAATTAATCCCAGATTAATTAAAGTGCGAGTCTACGTCATCGGTGAATCTTCGGGAAGCGACCCATGAGATCCCCAGATATGTTGGCAGTAAATTCGGTCGTTGGACTATCCGAACACGTAACGAAGTACTAGTTTTTACCGATTTACAAGACAATGTTGGCTTCTAGCAAAGCTCCATGCCTACCCAATTCTCTAGAAATATCCTTACAGGAATAAAAATCTATATCAGGCGTAGTAAATGTAGTATTGCGTATGTCGATCCAGTATCGAATGATCACATGCTAGACCTGGGTCTGGAATTTGTGTCTGCCCCGTACGAAGCACATGTCGGATGTCTGGTAACTAGTCTCTATAATCGATAAACATGACCTTGTCATTTTATCCCGATGACTGCAGTACTTAAGAGTACTAGTACCGATCCTACGTGACCATCATCTCCATATGACTGGAGTGACACTTCCATCTTGACATCACATCACACCCAACAACTACGATTCTCAATATACCCAGCATAGGCGTACACAGAACCTGTTAAAGCCCTGGACGACCGCAACCAAAGTATATTGATTGTCTTAAGTATTAGCGGTGCAAGTCTCAGGTTAAGACCAAATACACCTACCCTGATTTCGGACTTCCATAGACACATAGTCATACTACTAATGGAATTCCGAGGGGGTCTATCTAGAGTGAAGCTGTTTCCCGTACCACATCGGTAAAACACAACCTCCTATTACACTTGCATGAGTATCATATACCCAAATATGAGAAATATGTCGTTATGCCCTCACAACGCGCACAAGTGTAATACTAGTCTTTTACGTATTTAACGATGTCCAATCGATAATACTCTTATTAGGGATATTTATGATTTATCATTCGTGGACTGATACTGTCTCATATCATTCATTCTCAATCCAGGAACAAATCATAAGGACCTCCTATCATTTTACATCTAGGTGATCTAATCACAAATGATAAGAGTGCAATCTCCTTTGTCACATAGTTAATTTGTAAACAACATCATGATCTGTACAAATAGTGACGCTATGAGTCACAATTATCCAAGCGGCAGTCATGCTTCCGCGATCCCATTTGCCACAATTTAGGCAGACATTTTGGGATACGTCCTTTATCTTCCCAGAAGACTATAATGATTTTGCCTTTGCCCATTTTCCACATTCCAGAAGCCTTTGGCCAAGCCTTGGCCTTATAGAATATCGAAGTAAGGTGCGCCTTGCGCTACTTGCATATTGCAAACTTTGACTTTGCTCATTGAGAATAGTCATTAACTCTCCAAAGTTTTACTATTGCAATTTTAGTACTTCTAAAATCTAAGTATAGATTTATGAAGATCCTTCAATTTCTTTAATCATACGTAATGATCTAATCCTTAGTTCCGATTCAGAAATTAAGGAGTCTACTGCGACAAGCTTAATGGATTAAGCACTAAAGTTATCATCACATAAATCTTCCAAGATTATGCTCTACTATTTGCTTAACTTCGGGCTTAGGCATATATGTTATTTTATCAAATAAATTAACTTATGTTTTCCAGGACCATCCTGAAATTTATTCCCATTTTGAAAATTAAACCATTTAAATACATTTTCCCTAGGATTATGTTTTAAATGTTAATCTTTCAATTTTATCTTGATTTTAATAGTCCAACTATTAATCAAAGATTATGTACTATTTAATATATGATTACTATAGTCCAACTATACAATCACTATACTTTTAATTGGTTAAATTCAATTATATTGATTACTATAATCCAATTATAAAATCAACTATAAATGAATGGTTTGAATACAGTCCAACTGTTTTAAACACGATTTAAATATTAGTCCAACTAACATTTAATTTATTTGACGAATGATATTTGTTTGAACGCGTATGGCAAGTAATAAACGAATATTGCAAATTCAATTCTTGCCTCCCACTATTTTTCGGCGAGCCTCTAATCCTCTGTCGAGTACTCGGGAACCGTGTTTCCTAATGGGCTAGGATCCCATTAAATATCACACAATCTTGACTTTGGCCAACAAATTGTATGATAATTAACTAGGTAGATCTCTAAGATCAATTGGATCCAATCCAATTCCTAGATCCAGTAGGGGAACTTCCAAGTCCGAAACATATATCTTATATATGCCAATACATCCAATGTATTACCTAACATTTTTCCTCTGAATCAACTAAGTCTTTGCTTTGGCACAACAAACTTAGTGATCCCAGTTAAGCGCGACCCATTGACCATGGAAAGCTTCGTAATCAATGTCGATGGACAAGAAGTGGTCTTGACTTTGGCCAACAAACCACAACTTGGACAAGACACCGATATGGAACAAAGCTCTTGTGATTCAAACACATCATCGACGGACAAAGGCCTTGACTTTGGCCAACAAGCCAATGCCAGTCTCGGATCTTGAGTGAGAATCACTCAATGGAAGGAAAAACGATTAATATTTTGCGAGGGTTTTTCGAGTGCAAATTGGCAACCAATTTATTATCTTTGTTAAGGTCTCATCATCATACACCCTTAAACATGCATTCTAAACACATAATAAAGCGCGTATAAATAAATAATAATGATATGCAGATGGATACTTTACACAATTGATCCTAGATCAAATCTCTCCCTTTCTCTCTCCCGCTAGCATAAGTATTTACTTCTACCCGTTAAACTACACTTCTAAGGAAACCTCATTTACATTGAGGGGAATAAGTGAGAAGAGAATACAAAGAATAAGGAGGTAATAAGGTTGGACATGCATGTCCAATTAATAAATCAAATTTATTAAAACAACTTCTAAAATTGCCCCACCCATCTAATATCCATCCGATATACATTATTCATGCATCACAACCATGTATTCAACACAAGCATGTTATCAATCAATCTAATCAAATTAATTAATCTGATAATTAGTGACCATCCAATGTTCAAACAACGATTTGATTTTGCTCGAGTCAAACTCGTTTTGCGAATAAGTACTCAAAGTATGAATTCTCGAATTAAATTAAACTACAAAATTAAATCCAATTCATTTGTATTTAATACTAACTCGCTATTTAATTCCAAATTAAATACTACACTTTATTAATAAACCTTTACGATTTAAATTCCAAATTAATCGTTACGGGTCTCAAAGCCCGATTAATATCCAATATTAAATTAATTAAAGTCCAATGGACTTTTAATTAATTTCTTTAAGGCGTGGACTTTTGGTCACTCAGGGTCAAACCCAATAACCAAAGTCCAATCCGGGAGTTACCCCATAAGCCCAGAAATCAATTTAGGCCCATTAGGCCCAATTAAACTTTAAAGGTCCATTAGTCGCATTTGGGCTTTATGGAAGCGGTTTTGGGCCTAATTGGATCCAACAATTTTGCCTAAACCCAACTTGGACAACCAAGCCCAATAAGCCCAATAACAACTTTAAAAGCCCAATTTACAAAATAGGCCCAATTTAATTAAATTCCAAAAATCCAATTTCTTAATTTAATTAAACAAAGTGCATAACATAATTAATTACCCAATTAACATTTCTAAAACATCAATTAGCCTAATTAATCATGCTCTTTAACATTAAAACATGTCCAACACATTTTAACAAAAATCAAACCCAATTACATGCTATATCATTCTCGGCAATGGAGGGATTTTGTGTCTGATTCGGTTTCAATCCAATTAATTCCACAATCGACATTAAATCAACATCCTCAATCGTTTCCAACTCATCCAATGAATCAAAAAACAAAAATCACCAAGAATTTAGGGCATAGTGACATTCGGCCAACACCAAAATTTTGGGCAATTTGTTCCAAACAATTTTTCAACAAATTAATCCAATCAATCCTCAATTAAAACACATTTAAACATATTCATTCATCCAATTTCATAAATCATGCTCAAACACATTTTTACCCAAATTTTAACCCTAATCAAATTTCATGCTCAACTTTGCTCTGATACCATTGTTGGAGTTTCTAGGCCCCGAGGATCGAATACAAAGCATGAAACAAGTGTGCGAATACAACGAGGGAGTTGCAGAATACTCACATCGATCAGTTGAGCGACGTGCGAGGCAACAAAAATCAAATTCTGCCCACTGGTGCATTCGACAGTGAACTGCTACTGCCTCCTCCATTTTCGGTTCCATCTTCAAGAATCCAAGCTCCAAGCTTCGTCAATGATTCCCGGCTCATGGGTGGACTTCCCTATCACATTCGCATGTCTCTCGGAGTGCTAGCTCTCGATGATTTTGCCACAAAATCATCGCACTTTGCTTCCCATTTTCTCATTGGCTCACGACAGTGGACTGCCAAACCAGTGAAGAAATTTACCCACCATGGGCGTGAGATGAAGAGAGGAAGAGAGAAGAGAAATTGTGAGTGTTGGTTGCCAAAAGTGTATCTAATACACAATTGTTAATTTCAAATTCATTTAGCATGAATTTGGCTTTTAAAAGTCAAACCATTAAACCCATAAATGCCAACCACACACATCACTTCCATCAATCAGTGAATAGTGACTGGCGTCAATCACTCAAAGTGAAAGCATCTATCACTTGATTGACGAATGATGTGACGCTAGATTGACTAGCAATTTGACGCTTGATTTGACTTACGTGCCGCACTCGAATTCGAAATGCGAATGCGCTCGCAAATAATCCTGGGCTCGGGTTCGCTAATTCCAAATTAATGAATTTTCCATTGCGTCGTAATTAAATCTAATTTAATTAAATAATCATGCCTAGCATAATTACTATTCACGTCGCTAACGAATTAATTCTAAATTAATTCGTTCGCCAGAATTAAAATCTAATTTTAATTCCGCGTCGAAATCCAATTTCGTTTAATATATCGAATATATTAATTTATCGATTAATTCCAAATTAATCATTATCTCTCTTTAATTGATATTTTATCCCAGATAAAATATCTCTGCAATTAATCCCAGATTAATTTTCTCTCTCATCTAATTAATCCCAGATTAATTAAAGTGCGACTCATACGTCATCGGTGAATCTTCGGAAATCGACCCATTAGATCCCCAGATATGTTGGTAGTAAATTCGGTCGTCGGACTATCCGAACACGTAAGTACCAAGTACTACGTTTTACCGATTTACAAGACAAGGTTGGCTTCTAGCAAAGCGCCATGCCTATCCAATTCTCCAGAAATATCCTTACAGGAATAAAGGATCTATATCAGGCGTAGTATACGTAGTATTGCGTATGTCGATCCAATATCGAATGATCACGTGCTAGGCCTGGGGCTGGAATTGTGTCTGCCTCGTACGAAGCACATGTCGGATGTCTGGTAACTAGTCTCTATAATCGGATAAACATGACCTTGTCATTTTATCCCGATGACTGCAGTACTTAAGAGTACTAGTACCGTATCCTACGTGACCATCATCTCCATATGACTGGAGTGACACTTCCATCTTGACATCACACCCAACACACTACGATTCTCAATATACCCAGCATAGGCGTACACAGAACCTGTTAAAACCCTGGACGACCGCAACCAAAGTATATTGATTGTCGCAAGTATTAGCGGTGCAAGTCTCAGGTTAAGACCAAATACACATACCCTGATTTCGGACTTCCATAGACACATATTCATACTACCAATGGAATTCCGAGGGGGTCTATCCAGAGCGAAGCTGTTTCCCGTACCATCGGTAAAACACAACCTCTTATTACACTTGCATGAGTATCTTATACCCAAATATATGAGAACTATGCCGTTATGCCCTCACAACGCGCACAAGTGTAATACTAGTCTTTTACGTATTTATCGATGTCCAATCTTGATAATACTCTTACTAGGGATATTTAATGATTTATCCTTCTTGGACTGATACTGTCTCATATCATTCTCAATCCAGGAACAAATCATAAAGACCTCCTATCATTTATACATCTAGGTGATCTAATCACAAATGATAAGAGTGCAATCTCCTTTGTCACATAGTTAATTTGTACAACCACACCATGATCTGTACAAATAGTGACGTTATGGGTCACAATTGTCCAACATGGCCTTCGTCAGCGGGTCTGCTACATTATCTTCACTCGCTACCTTGCACACGATAATATCCCATCGCGACACAATCTCTCGAATGATGTGGTACTTCCGTTCCATGTGCTTCGACTTCTGATGCGCCCTCGGTTCATTTGCTTGCGCAATGGCTCCAGTATTATCACAGTATAGCGGAATCACATTCTCGATACTTGGGACAACTCCCAATTCTGTGATAAAGTTCCTAATCCAGACAGCTTCCTTTGCAGCTTCAGAAGCTGCAATGTATTCCGCCTTTGTGGTGGAATCTATTGTTGACCCCTGTTTGGAACTTTTCCCGCAAACTGCACCTCCGTTAAGGGTAAAGACGAATCCAGATGTAGACTTTCTATCATCGGGATCCGATTGGAAGTCGGAATTCGTATACCCATTAACTTGTAGTTCACTTCCTCCATAAATTATCAACTTATCCTTAGTACCTTTAAGATACTTCAGGATATGTTTAATGGCCATCCAATGGTCATTTCCTGGATTGGACTGATATCTACTAGTTACGCTAACAACGAAACTGATATCAGGCCTAGTACATAACATGTCATACATTATGCTACCCAAAAAAACGAAGTAGAAGGTTGGTTAGACATTCTAACCTTCTCATCTTCTATTTGTGGACTCATCTTCTTCGAAAGGTGAATCCCATGTTTGGACGGTATGTTTGATGTCTTATAGTTACCAAAATTATACCGTTCCAAGATCTTATCTATGTACGTTGATTGGGATAACCCAATCAGCTTCTCCCAGGTCCTTCATGGAGAAATTCTTACAGAGATATGCTTTGACGCTTTGTAACATTCCTATATCATTTCCAATGATTAGGATGTCATCAACATAGAGGACTAAAAATACGACCATGCTCCCTCTGGCCTTCTGATACACACATGATTCTTCTGAATTCTTGACAAAATCAGATGATTTAATAATCTCGTCGAATTGAAGATTCCAACTTCGTGAAGCTTGTTTAAGTCCATAAATGGACTTCTTAAGCTTGCATACCATACCTGAGTTTTCGCTGGACGCAAAACCTTCCACCTATTCCATATAGATTTCTTCATCAAGAAATCCATTTAGAAAAGCCGTTTTGACATCCATTTTCCAAATCTTGTAGTCATGATACGCAGCTATAGAAAGCAAAATCCGAATAGACTTAAGCATTGCTATTGGTGAAAAAGTTTCATCGTAGTCGACGCCAGGTCGCTGCGTGTAACCTTTTGCTACCAGTTGGGCCTTGTAAGTTTCAACCTTACCGTCAGGCCCGCGCTTCCTCTTGTAAACCCATTTATAATCGATAGGAACAATTCCTTCGGGAAGCGGAACCAAGTCCCAAACTTGATTCTCATGCATTGACTCCAACTCGGATTTCATGGCACTTTGCCATTTCACGAAGTCGATGTACAACATCGATTCTCTATAGGTAAAAGGCTCAGTCTCTTCAACTAAGAGAACATCAAGACTATTTTCTTGTATCAAATTCAAGCGTTCATGAGGTCTTGATACCCTTTGTGACCTACGTAGTGTGTGTGTTGAAGGTCATTGATATACTTGAACTTCAGGTTCCTCCGTTGGTTCGTTGATATCAGGTTGGACTTCATCAAGTTCAACATGTCTATGATTAGCACCTTCTGACAAGAATTCTACTTCTAGAAATCTTGCGAAGCGATTTATGAACACATTTCGATGATCGGTATCATAGAACATATATCCCATCGTTTCCGAAGGATATCCAACAAACCTAAACTTTTGCCCTCGAGGCGAAAGCTTATCTTGTCGAGTCACCCCGACATAGGCAGGACAACCTCAAACCTTAATATAACTAAGATTTGGTCTCATACCGGTCCATATCTCATATGGAGTCGTAGGAACAGCTTTTGAAGGAATCTTATTCAAAAGATGTGCAGCTGTTAGAAGAGAGTAGCCCCATAAGTAATAGGGCAAATCTGTGAAACTCAACATCGATCGGACCATATCCAATAAAGTCTGATTTCTCCTCTCAAACACTCCATTGTGCTGTGGAGTACATAGAAGAGTATATTGAGCGAGAATCTCATTCTCCTTCATATAATCTATGAACGCACTACTCATATATTCTCCACCTCGATCAGATCGAAGACATTTAATATATTGACCAGTTTATTTTTCTACTTCATTTCGGAACTCTTTGAACTTTTCAAAGGTCTCCGATTTATGTCGCATCAAATAGACATAACCGTACCGTGACAGATCATCGGTAAAGGTAACGAAGTACGAATAACCACTGTGAGCAGTCTGACTTAGTGGACCACATACATCAGAATGTACGAGTTCTAGTAAGTTAGTGGCACAATGTCCAATACCAGAAAATGAGGCTTTGATCATCTTACCCTGAATACACGATTCACAAGTTGGATATGATTCAATGGTGAGATCTGGTATCAAACCATTCCTAACCAATTGGGTAAGGCGTTTAACGCCTATATGACCTAGCCGCATATGCCAAAGTTCATTATTATTAATAACAGGTAAACTACATTTATTAACTATAGTATTTAAAATATCTTTAGAAGTTTGCAATGTATAATGACCATGCTAGTTTGGACAACAAAGGATCTGAATATTATGTTTGTCATATAAATACAAAGAACAATTCTTAATATTAATACGATAAGCTTCTGTATCCAATACAAAAAGAGATACAATATTAGCTACACATCATGGTACAAAATAACAGTCATATAATAAAAGTGTCCCTTTGGGCAAATGGATCTCGCATACTCCCACTGCAACTGCATCCAGAGAGTCTCCACTCCCAAAGCGCAACTGCATCTCTCCAGGCTTCAGTTTCCTACTTTCCTTCAGCACCTGTAACGAATTGCAAATGTGAATAAGACAAGCAGCATCTAAAATCCAACTGGACGTAACGGCTTCACAAGCCAAAGATATATCAATAACTGGAAAAATAAATGTACCTGATGTAGACGCTCTTTCCCTCCTCAGCTGGGCAATGTAGTCAGAACAGTTCATTTTCCAGTGCCCGACTTTGTTGCAATGATGGCATTTGTCTTCAGAAGCCCTCTTGGGCTTTGCTATCTTTGTCTGTGGTTGAGGACCGAAACCTTTATTCTTCTTCCATTTCTTCTTCTTTCCCTTTGACCAAGTCTGGGAAGAAGCAAAAAGTGAAGTAGGTCTCGGAAAGCAAGTCGGTACTCTCTTCTTGAGGTCCTCTTCCGCCGTGAGCAGCATCCTATGTAACTCATGGTAGGTACAGATAATCTCATTCATGTTGAAGTACATCACGAATTGGCGTATGAAGCTGGGAGTGAACCAAGAATGACACTCCTATTGAGAATATCATTCAGAGGGAGATTATGTTGCCTCAATTGATCGATCATATGATGAACATGCGAGCTCACAGCTTGCCCCTCATCCAATCGCGCATGGAACAGTTCCATTGCGACCTTATGAACAACGACTTGTTCTTGATTCTCAAACGATTCTCGTAATCGCGACATCATACTATATGCATTTGACATGCCATAGTATTGTTTCTTGAGTCCCGGAGACAGTGAACTTATGATCTATGATTTAACTTTTAAATCATCATCCTTCCAAGCTTGGAAAACTTGGAGTTCCTCCGGTGTAGCATCCTCTGCCACAACAAGGGGCAGCAGACCCTCAAGAACATATCCCAACTTCTCGGAATCGAGGAAAATCCTCAAATCCAAGTCCCAATCAACGAAGTTCTCAGCGCCTTTAAGTTTGTTCGCATCCAACATACGCGCAAACTGATTAGTAGATGGTGCCGCCATCTCAAATCTATCATATAGATTACGAAAAATGATTAGCAGATTATAAAGTAGTTTCATATAATATCATAAGCATTAACTATTAATCTAAAAATGCCTCTCCGACTAAATCATGCAATATTGTAATCCCCAAACAGAATACAAAGATTTAATAATTAAATTAAATACAAATAGTGAAAGGTGGATCCCATGAATATATTTCAGCTCACAGCAGAGGCACGGTCTCGCCTACGTATATTCATCAGGTAGACAACTCATTGTCAATCACTCAATAGTGACTCATAGGTTTCCGGTCATGGTCGTTCCTCGTTGTGACAGCTTGGGCACGTTCACAAGGAGATGTTCCAAGGTTAAACTCGTCAATGATAAACTCAAGCTACTTGCGTAACCTTGACAGCAGAGGCACGGTCTCGGATGTAGTCACAGAAAAATATTCATAAACCGTATTGACAAGGCGGACCATGTAATATGCATCAAATACATAATTCACATAAAACCTTATTAATTATGGATTTTTCGCAAAAAGATGCTTTTTAATTTATTTAATCAAATTAAATAAATACATGCATGTAACAAGTAAAGAATAAATTAAACATTGAATTTAAAAGGCATAATCATATTAAGGTGGCCAGAATCAGACTCTCTCTGATACCATTTGAAGGGGTTTTATGGCGGAAATCTGGTAACGCAGCGGAACAGTGGAAAATCAAAATTTTCCGATTTCAAAATTTCTTCTCGGATCAATTAAATAAACTTATTTATTTAATTATCCAATTCTTAAATTATGAAAAATTACACAAGAAATCATATTTCTTGGTAATTACCAAATTACCCCACAACTTTACAAATTGATCATTTTAGTCCAAAAATTATCAAATATAATTTTGGATGATTCTAAATCATTTCTAAAATATTTTTCAACACATCCAATACATCAAAATCAGATTTCACACAAATCCCTAAATTTTAGCTAATTGACGTGAGCACCCCCATTTTTCAATTAATTGTAATTTGGTCCATTTTGTTCAAAACATGCCAAGATCAAATGCAATCAACCCAAAAATTTACATGCATCATATACACTCCATAATACATCACATATATGAAAATTCCCAATTTTGGAATGAGTTATGAACCCTAATTTTTCAATTTCATCAAATTGAGCAATTTTACCAAATCTTTAAAATCCAACACTTTAATCCATTCAATACTTCACCAAACAAGCCTCACCACCTTGAAATAACTCTAGAAAAATTCTAGGTCACCAAGGAGTGGCTCAAAAACTCTAGAATGGCAACTTTGATTTTTAAAGAATCAAAAGTAAGCTTTTAAAACAAGTTTAAGCTTACTTACATGCATCAATCTTTCAACCAAGTTCATAAACAAATAAACACAAACCATAAGAGAAGAGAGAACATCCAAGCAACACAAAATGATGCCAAGCATGTTAGAAACTAATTTCATGTTGAAAGCTTTAAAGAAAGACTTACAAAAATCAAGATTTTCAAAGGTTTCTCCTTTAACCTTCAATCTTTACTCTCAACTTCTTTTGTATTTATTTTTGTGTGTTTTGAACTTATGAAAACCTAAAAAATGAAACAAATAATATACACCTTCCACCAAGCCCTTGGCCGAATTTTGGTAATGTAAATATCTAGATATTTTTTGATTTTGTTTCATTTAATTTGCAACTTGTCAACTTGCATTTGTAATCATCAACACTTTAATGAAATAAAGCAAGTCAACAATTGCAACTCAAGCCATTTAAATAAATATCACAACTTAGGATATTTATATTTTTAATTAATTTAATTATTTAACAATTAAATAATTATTTAAATATAAATATATTAAATATATGTATTATATTTACATTAAATATCAAATACATATGTATTTATGATATTAGTCAAATATCTCAATTTGACAATTAATTAATGTGTATTTGATAAAATCTATCATTAAATACAAATACACAAAAATTAGGAAATGACTATCGGGTCTCTACACATGTATTTTGCGTTTAACCTTTAAACGACTTATAAATAATCAATATTATTTATAAATGTTGCCCTAGTGCTCTACGAGTATATTTCATTAGTGAGACTCTCTAGATTCAGGCATATCCGTCGCGAAATCTAATTTCATATCCATAATTTTCCCACCCGTAAATTATGACGACCACGTATAAACTCGCCGAATCATACAGGTCGAGGTCATGGTAAATGTATAATTCATCTGTCACAGGTATCCGGATATATCCCAGAGATATAGATGTAAACGTCAAATCTCTATAGGGACAATCCCGTCGACGTCTCTATTAGCAATCTCAAAAAGAGAACACTTAGAACTAACTTCTAAAGTGTACCACGAGCCCATGCTTTTTTTTTATCTGATTGCTAATCATATATGGACTACCTATGCTCTGTACACAGAACTGACAGATCCTATCTCGACACACACAGGACACCCTGAGGATCTATCCACACCTAACGAATATGCGGAGGTATGATCTTAATAGATCGGTGATGTGACTGTCATCTAAGTGTAAGATGTCTCATGTGCGCGCAGTGGTATCTCAAGTCGAAGAATCACAAATGCTACTCAACCCGAGAAGATTTTTATTGACGTTGGTGTACTACCCATTAAGAATATTCGATGAGTCGTTCAGTGTTTATCCGCTATAAACACCTACACGTCTATACGAGTCCCCAAGACTCATGGTTCATTGAGAAACCATTGGAATCATATATTCCAGTATACGACATGTACCAGTCTCAACGGGTTTAATTTACTGACCAAGTAGTGTAAACCTTGACCAGGAACAGTCTGAGAATGACATCGTCATGATACAACTCAATGTCAGTTGCGACGCTTTTGCAACAGTATCATGACTAATCATCCTAAGGGCAATTACGTCTTTACCATATTAAAAGATATATTATACTATAAAAATTGCTTGTATTATTCATAATAAAACGTTTTACATAAGTATTTTCAAGGAAACACAAACGGGAATTGGCGCTCTGAGCACCAATCCCAACACTCATCATGCGTTGCGACGTGTCCAAGGTAAAATTTTAGACAGAATGTCATATTAGGTAATTGAATTAAGTTGGGTGTTTCTACTTGACTATCGGAAGAGACTTATAGATAACTTCATGTTCTAGGTTAATAATACATAACAAATACTCAATTGAATGAAAAATACATTAAATTATTGTTTGTGTGCTTAGGTGAAATTACAACCCCAGGTTCTCTCTCGCATAAGGTTTTCCATAATCGTTTATTTTCTACTTAGATTTTCAATTAGTTAGATTAATCAACCCTTTTTAATCAATTGTTTAGTTTTAGTCAATTATTTCTAGTTCTAATAATTAATAGGATAAATAGTAAGTTTCCGTGGGTTCGATATCTTTATACTACTTGAGCGATAATTGCGCTTAGGTAACGTGTAAAATCGCGAACACGTTTTTGGCGTTGTTGTTAAGGATGTCAAATTTATTCAGATCTAGAAAATTTATGTTCCGCATTAATAAAAATACGGATCTGGATATGAATTTTAAAGATTCATGTGGATCCGTATCCGCATATAATATATAATAAAAATTATTAAAATTTATGATTTTATTATAATTTTATACTTAGATTTATATTATTTTTTTATGTGTTTTGAATTGTAAATGTTATTTCAATTGTTAAATTATATTGTTTAGTTAGAGATAATATTTTATTTAATTTTAAGTATATAAAATAAATAATATAAAATAAGAAAATAAAAATCTGAACTTTTTTATTGATCCGGATATTCGGAGATCCGCATGGAGAATACCATTATCCAGATCTACATATTTTTTTACAGATCTGGATTCATTAAACATAATGCGGATTCAGATTCGTAATTTTCCATCCATAGCTATTTCTAGGGACCTATTTTATTTTTCGTGATTAATATTAGGATAAAGTGACTTATTTTATTTTTCGTGATTAATATTAGGATAAAGTACTCCATTTTCTTATTTAGGCACCACATCTTTTCTTCTTTATCTGTCTTTTGTTTTTCTTATTTTCTAGGGAGTTGACAAGGTATATAAGAAGGAGTTGAAGTTGTGAGCATTTCCCTCTTGACTTGACTCTCCGCCAAGGCAATGGCAAGAATGGATAAATGATAGAACCCAAACCCCCAACTCATTATTGACAATCAACAATCTAAACACTAGACACAGCACCACCAATTCTCATTCGGGATAAGACGATACCAAAGGTAGAAGGACTCGTATCATGTATCATCCTATCACCTATGCATGCCAATGATTGTGACATCAAGACCTGCATTCAGATGATCTAGCAATCCATACAGTTTTGAGGTGGCCCAAATGATAATCCTAATGCCACATAAGCAGCTTCCTAAAAATCTGCAGCACCTTCATTTACAACATGAGTGTAAAAGAGGCAGTTTGTCTCTGAGCATTCCCGTACCCTCTGAATGATAGGGCTAAAGTATAGCTTCACTCACTGCCATAGGGTCCATCACTAGCGTAGATTTGGTTACAAAATTCCTCGCCAAGTACTCTCCTCCCACCAGAACAACAAAACTGAGGAACGACATTATGTCATTCACATAGTATGATTTAGAGTCCCTATATGAAGCATGAGAAAGGTACAAAAATATGCTTTGCAAATGCCCGCACCATGAGATAGAAAAATGGCTGCAAGTCCAGACATTCTATAATGGACTCACCGGGATGCTCAAAATCATAGTCGATGCAGCTGCTGGAGGTACTCTGATGGTGAAATGATAGCATGAAGCATGAGATCTACTGGAAAAGATTGCCAACAGAATGAAGCTTCCCAGAAGATTAGTGAGAGTACATGAGTTGGAACCTAACACAGCTGTAGCGCACATCGAAAGAATGTATAGGTGCCTTGAAGTTTGAGTATGCAGGGTGTGAAAAATACTGGCGCTACAATTACAATAGAAAAGGCCACAACCCCTACTCAAACAACTACAACCTTGGATGGAAGAACCACCCCAACTTCACGTGGAAAAATAACCAATGGGCATGATTATAAGACCGAAAAAATCCTCATTCAGAATTCTAGTAGCGGAATCGAGAGCCCATTCACGAGAGCAAGCAATCTGTGAAGGATCTGTCGATACCAATGACCAATCAAAATAAAGAAACTGTAAGGAACACAACGAGACTGAAAGGCATCGTATAAAGTCAATCGACATCCTTGAAAATAATGGAAGCTCAAATGGGAAAGTTGGCTATTAACTGGAGTTATTGACAGCAAGGAGTCCACCCTAATGATAATGAACCTAACCTGAGAGGCCCAAATAATGAGACCTGCAAGACTATCATACTGAAGAGCGGAACTGTTATTGACAAAGACATCGGGGTATCTCATCATTTGAAAGGGAAAACAATACCTGCCAAGGAAAGATCTGTAGATAAATAAAATAGCAAGAAAGAAATCTCTACCGATTATCCACCCTACTATTTCCCAGCGCCAACAAAATAAAGCAGCCCTGATAGATGACCTACCTCCTCCATTTCCCAAGCGTCTGTAAAAGAAAAAAGTAGATAAGTATTAATATTCCAATTGTAGAGGCATTGGACCAAATGTTCGGGTATGTTAAGTTTTTGAAAGACATCTTGTCCAAGAAGAGAAATTTGGGCGAATTTGAAACTGTGGCACTCATAGAGGAATACAGTGCAATCCTGTAGAAAAAGCTTCCCTTGAAGTTGAAGGAGCCTGACAACTTTATCACACCATGCACCATTGGAAATTGATACTTTTGGTAAGGCTCTATGCGATCTGAGCGCAAACATTAACCTCATGCAACTGTCTATCTATAGAAAATTATGCATATGAGAGGCCAAGCAGACCACAACATGTTGCAGCTAGCAGATAGATCCATTACCTGTCCACGAGGAATAGTAGAAGATGTGTTGGTGAAAGTGGATAAATTCGTCTTCCCACCGGACTTTATAGTACTAGATATGAAGGAAAATCGTGAAGTCCCCATTATCATGGGAAGGATATTTTTGGGAATAGGTAGAATTCTCATAGATATGTAGAAATATGAGCTAATTGTGAGAGTTCAAGTGTAGACATTGCATTTTCATGGCCTGATGATGAGTCTCATGTAGAGGCACTATATAAGAGTTAAAGAACATTATAAGGTTTAAATGTTTGAGAGAAATCATCTACATCTGGATGGATATAAACCTTAAGTCCGACCCGACATAACCATCACCTCCGTTCGGATACACCTCCACATCTGACCAGACATGCGTCGCATTTATGGTTTACAGAAGGACTCAATCTCTTTCCTTCTTAGCCAATTTCCATAAAAACCAGATTATTCCCTTCTTAAACATTTTCCTGAATTATTTATTTCCTTAATATAAATTTCCATAATTGATGATTTCCTCATTAGAGAAGATTGCTTTATTCTTTACTGCAAACTTATTGGCTATAAAGGGATGACATTCACACAAACAAGAGAGTTTTGGGAGATCCGAATTTTAGAAGTATGCAACTGATCCTTTTCTAAAAATCAGTGAAGCACACCCACTCGGCAGTAAAACAAAGACCCAAAAGAAACCTCTTAAATCTTTCTCCAGTAGATAAAGCCAAAAATCTACCAAGGCTTTCAAACGTATTTTCGGAGCCGAGATACACTTAAAGTAAGACCAAATGGCCCTTATCACTTAGCTCTGTATTTACTATTTTGACACAATATCTCCAGCTGGACGTACCGTATATCCGACCGGACATATACTAGTCATATATTAACTCCAGCCGTATATAATGCTACATTCTGCAGAATGCTTTCCCATGGTATATATGATGGAAACCCATATATAAATTTCGTAACCGAATCCGAATGGACGGTAGTATGGTCTGTATTTGGGATACAACTCCACGTACCAAGGAAACAATAGCCATTTTTATTTCTCTTATCTACACATGTCTTTTTTTTAATTATTAAGCATGATTACTACATGTTTATTACTTTTTCATATTCTTTAGGTTTTTCTCATTATTGCATACATTTTATGATTCTGGATTGCATGGTATCTCCAGCCAAACTTCCAGTAAGTCCGACTGAATATAAGTAATGAATATGCTTCCGACCAGACATGACTATGTCCGACCAATTCTAGTTAATTCCATCATTATCGCTTTATTTGTTGCCTTTATTCCATGGTTGTGCTTTTGAATGCTTTAAAAAGCTTTGCATGATACTTGCATTGAGATGTGGTTATATCTCTCTTCAAACCTTGATATTATTGACATAAATAAGGGATCGTTTTGCACCCAAACAAGTATAAGGTCGACCTTGCGAGGGGTGTAGTGTGGCCTTAAATCATTCCCAATATCTTATAATGGGTAGTGACTCCTTAATTCTCTAATTAGTCCCTCGTGGGCTAATTATACTCTCTACGGGTTGTGAACTCAACAGTGTCATGGTCGCCGACGTCATAGGCATAGCGGGAAATCCTGCTTCACTCCTACAGATGGAGACTCTACTAGGGATAGAGAATCGGTCTCGAAAAAATGCATTGTAATATCTATGGTGAGATTGAGATTAATCATGTCTTCATTATTTTCCATACCTCGAAGCCCCGATGGTGTCACGCAACGAGAAATCGCTTTCACTCAAGGCGGTGGATCGATACATGATGATACCCATCACTCATTGGCACGTACCCTCAAGGCATATAAAATGTGCGTTCAATGGGCATTCGAACCTTTGAGTAGGGAGACCTACAACCCTTCGCCAATGAGATCCTAAGTCTTACCTTATTAAGCCCACATGGAAGCTCGTAGTTGTTTTTCCCTAGGAATGAGCCTACCTAATGCTTGTGTATGGGCCTTAACCATTTGAGGTAATCCAACCCTCTTACCATGAAATGAAAAACTTGTTGGGCCTTTTCAACTGAGACAAGTTCATGTTCCATGATAATTGTGTTGAGTGCCTTGAAATGTTCGTGGGCCACCTTGTATACAAACCCTATTGGACTTAGAGTGATTAAATATGATCCTAAAGGTATCAAAAGCACGAGTCTGATGCCCATACTTGGCTTTCACCCAAGGAAACGACACGCCTTACTTTGGGAACATTTGAGCATATTTAAATACTTTCAAGCCCAACCCAAAATAACCATGATTACCAATGGTCCAATTCACTGCTTTAGGACAATGACGTGAGTCCCATATTAGGCTTAGTCATATTGTAAATGGGCGGCTTCTGTCCTATAACGATGGAAAAGAACCGAGATAGCCAATGTTCACCTTTTAACATAAGAGAGAACGAGCTCGTGTACCCTATGTTGGTTCAGAAGCTGAACCAAACCTAGGTAAGATATTGGACTTAGAGCACGTATGGAGGAGAGATAACATTGGAAGGATGTATGCTATCGTGTGAACAAAGCTTGCATCTCATGCATCATGTTGACCCTTGTGATTGTGGTCATCATAGTGGAGCATTGGGTTAGAGAGAACGAAAGACTAGTCAAGAAGACAATGACAAACAATGCGAAAATATATGGTGATAAAAATTATTGTGAGATTTTTGTACCGTAAGTATACGGTGACAAAAACTTATTGTGAGATATTCGTACTGTAAATATATGGTGTCAAGTTTTAGTAAGAGTGAATATAGAGTGTCGAATCCACATGGATTGGAATCAAATTCACACTAAGTATTATAATTAATAAACTTAACTTTATTTAGAAGCAATTTAAATTAAACTAAATTAAAACTAAAAACAAAATAAGTGAGTAGTCAAAACCTTTTAATTGAGAAAGACCAGGATGAGATAAAATCTAAAGTCTGATTTCACCTAGCTATCCCATATGTATTTGTAATGCCAATCAATTATTACTTAATTTATTAGTTTATAAGCCCATAATCCTAAATTATTCTAACTCTCTCTTCCGAGTGCTGAGTGAAAATATTATTAATTATCGACTTCGATATCCCTACAAAAATCTAGTAATTAACAATTCATTACGCTATGTGATTCTTTGTTAAAAAATTCAAAGGAATTATAGGCCTCCCGAACTCTATAAAATTCATAAGTTATATTTTCTAAGTCTTATTCAAAATCTCCTCTCCCAAGTGATAGATTCTAAATATGGAATCATCTAATTTTTTGCCAGCAAACCAGAAGCATTAAACACAAGAAAACATAAATAAAATTGAATTAAAAATTCATAATAGTATTTGCAATCAAATACATAGGTTCAAGCATATGCTATATTATCCTCTAGAAGAATAAAATTAGTTCATTACTAAATAGAAAAGCAATGAAAATGGAGTCAAAAACATGTTGGACATAATTATAGTTTAAAGAAAGAACCTAGAAGATAAAACTCAAATCGAATTCCTTCATCTTCATATGTCACCGTCTTCGTATCCACTTCTTTCTCTTCAATTCTCTCATTAGATCTCTCTAAATTATGTGTTTAGAGCTCTCTAGTTGTGTCTCATCATCTCTTTTAGAGTTTTGGACAAGCTCATTATTTATAAGAAAGTTTGGGGAGTCATACTTTTAGAAAAAAACAATTCTTAGTCTGAAAATCTTTTAGGGAGTCTCGTCGCCAGAAGTGACACCGCAACGCTAGCCTCTCTAGACAAAATTTTGGTTTTTTCATGCTTGGACCGTCGCGATGCCAGAAGTGGTGTCATGACGCCATCCTCTGTGCCAGGATGATGTATTTTCATGTATTTTCCTTCCCTATGTACTGCTTTTGCATCCTTAAGCTCCCAAAACACGTACGTTTGCCTCAAGATCCATGATCTAATGTTTCATATCAATAAAACATAAAACAAACTACGAAATACATAAAATGTCACGAAACCTAACAAAATAATAAGCTAAGAATGTATGAATAAGTGGGTATAAATAAAACTTATCATCATGCATCTCATGCATACATGCATATCATGCATCATGCTGACCCATTGTGATTGCATCCATCATAGTGGAGCATTGGTTTAGGGAGAACGAAAGACTAGTCAAGAAGACAATGACAACAGTACGAAAATGGCCAACAAACGACGCTTCCCATATTGATTAGTTGGAAACCATCATGAATAAGATGGCAGAGCAGCTACAGTTTGTGCTTAATGTCCTTGCAAACCTAACAACAATTCAACCAACACCTCAAGCGGCAGGGGCTGAGTCTAGCAGAAAGAGGCGTGGGGAGCTCGAAAATAGAAGAAAGGAAGTTCATATCCTAGATGATGAAGATATGACAAAGTATGCTATAAGAAGAACGACCATGAGGGAGGCCGAACCTAAACTACAAAAGCTAAAAGAGCAGATGAAGGCGGTGACCTAAAAGCTGTGAAAGGGAAGAATGAGGACTTGTTGGACTATAATACCATGTCCTTCAAGGAAGAACTACCCACTATATTTAAAATGCCTGAAACGGTAAAGTTTAATGGGAACAGAGACTCGAAGGTGTATCTCCGCAATATGTGTATTTGATGAGTGCAACTGAACTATCCCAAAGTCAAATACATAAGTTGTTTGAGATGTTATTAGAGGGAGCGCATGTGGTATGGTATCATGGCTTAAGAAAAAAATAAAGGATGATTAAAGGGTTCTAGCCAAGGCCTTTCTGAATCAATACATCACGGACATGGAGATTGATGTATCACTTCATGGCTTGGATAACACTGAGCTAAAGTAAGAACAAACCTTTAAAGAGTACATGACCGCTAGACAAGCCAGCTCTTAAAGATGCAGACACGTCCTTCGGAAAAGGACCAAATCAATATGATTATTAAAGGAACCAAGCCTTTGATTTATAACAAGCTGAGGAGGATGACTTCTATGATCTTTGATTTTCGACAATTGAAGGAAACCGTTATGGATGTAGAAGAGGAGGAAGCAAAGAGTAGAAAGTTCTATAACAATAAGAAGACTACGAAAGCGCCTTCTAGAACCAAGGCTAGTACAACTGAAATAGCTGCAATAAGGAATATGAGGTTTTCCAACCTTGGCAGACCTGTGTCAAAGGTGTTCAAGAAATTAAAGAAGCAAGACCTGCTAACACCTTTAGAACCTAAATCGTTACCAAACCCTACTCATTGCCACATAACCTGGACTAATATTGTCACTTCCACCAACTGAAGGGGCACAATACCGAAAACTGTGTCTGACTCAAACATGAAATCAAAGAACTAATAGACACCCGTTAAATTTTGACCCAGAAAAAACCAACCCAATATCACCTGAAACCCTCTACCAAATCACCACGCCAGACCACTACCCACATATATGATCAACTCTAGCCTACCCGAAGAATATGTCCTATGATCAGTTGACCAGCAGACCCATGTCATGGGAGTATGGGACAATATGGATAGTGATATTGGAGAATCTGATGACTTTTGGGAATATTTCTCTAGTAGTGATGAAAAAGAAGTGAAAAGAATAACCAGAAGTGGACGATTCTATGACAACATCGCTGAGACAATCCAAAAGGAATAGTAGATGGAGGAAGGAAAAAGAGAAAAGACGAGTGAAGGAAAAGAGAGAGAATATGATGCAGTGCTCCAAGAGTTAAAAAAGACTCGAGAATAAATTAGCATCTGAGGGCCATTGTGCTCCTCTCGAGAACACATGAGGGCCATGGTTGAGTCTCTTGAAAAGATTATGGTACTTACAAGCACAGACCCCACATCCATAATCAGATCTATTCATGAGAAAAAGAAGCCAACTATCACTTTTTCCGAAGATGAGCTCCCAATGGAGGGGCGAAACCACAACCGTCCGTTGTTTATCAAGACCAAAGTAAAGAAGAAAAAGACCTCATGTGTAATGGTGGATAATGGATATTTCATTAATATTTGCTCGTTAAAGATATTACCAAGGTTGGGTATCCGATCTGAATAGCTCATTCCCACTGACATGACGATCAAGGCCTATGATGACAGTAAGGGAGGAGTAGAGGGCATTTTCATTGTTGTGGTCAAAGTGGGCCCAATTAAGAATGAAGTGGAGTTCATTGTGTTAAATATCCGAACCACATTCTTCGTTCTTTGGGAAGGTTATGGTTTAACAAGCTCGGGGGAGTCCCATCGATGCTGCATCAAATGATCAAATTCTTACACAGATGAGAGATTATCCACTATTGGGGATGAGGCAAGCAATGTCATAGCCATATTAACGGTCCAACTGTTTACAAGGTTTCAAGTTGCAGCCATATTGAGGAATGGGTAGATCCCAAGATAGCCAAGATTATGAAAAAGATGAATTATGATACTTGGATGGGAGCACAAGGCCAATGAGTGAGTGTGCTATCAGAATTCAAGGGGCACAGACCACCAATAAAGGATTGGGATATCATTTCGATGATGAAGAAAAGCCAAAGGCCAGGAAAATGGGAATATGGTTGCATGACAGCTTTGTGAAGGCCAAATACAAAGGGGCTCCAGAACCTAGCGGGGTCAATGGCGTCATCATGCCAGGCTTCAAGATATTCGCACATGTAGTCGCTTTAAGAGGGAGTTTGATGATTGAAGAAGAAAGGGAAAAGAAGAGTACATAACAAGAACTGGAAAACAAGCCGGAAGCGGAGTGGGAAGAAAAGTTACCCATGTTGGAAGAACTGACGATAGAAGACTCGGGGGAAGACTCCAAGGTAGCAAAATAAGCAAGTTATGAAGAACTCTATGTACCCGAACTATTTGATTATGATTTCGTTTCTAAAATAATAAGATGAATGGTTTTGCTTACTTGTCTGATCTTTTTTCTTTTAGCATACATCACAAACGCATGACATGATCATATTTGACATTAATTCAAACTAAAACATATGCATTTAATCTTGGTACATATGAAAAACCTAAGAATATACTAATTGTCAGTGAGGTTACCCTTGAAGAGAAAAAAAATTAGAGAGATTATTGACAAAATATTCAAAAGTATTCACTTGGTTACGAATACATATCAGGAGTGGACAAAAGCATATCACAACATTTGATACATATATATTCGAATATGAGACCTATAAAGCAGAAACTCAATAGAATGAAACCAGAATGGGTGAAAATGAAAGGGAATAAATGAAGAAGAAGAAACAAGTAGATGCGGGATTTTTAGAAGTGGTAAAGTATCTAGAATGGTTAGCCAACATTGTGCCAGTACCGAAGAAGGAAAGAAAGGTCAGAATATGCGTGGACCAGAAAGATCTCAATAAAGCTTGCCTGAAATATGATTTCCCTCTACCACACATAGACATGTTAGTGGATAATGCATCCTCGTCGGCCATGTATTCATTTGAAGATGGGTTCTCTGGGTACAATTGTTAAGGTTGGTGCTCAGAGCGTCAATCCAGATCGTATTTATGTATGATTCATGAATACGAGCAATACCTTTTCCATAATATTACTAATTTTATGGTAGCACCTCTTGTCTTTTATATACATATTCGATCTAATTTCGATTAGATTGAAACTAAATTTGGTTAGTGATATGTATATATATTAGACAAAGATCCCAGGATTTACAACGTAGTACACAGTTACAACGTAGTTTGTAATTGAAATTGGGAAGTGTCACTATAAATTGTATATTCTCAAATAAAGTTCTTGGTCAAGATTTAATAACACGGGTCGGTTAGTAAAAATCCGCTGATGAGACCAGTACATGTCGTATATCAGACTTGATCTGATGGTTTATCCCAATGGATCGTGAGTTTCGGGAGACTCGTATAGATATGTAGATGTTTATATCGGATAAACACTGAATGACTCACCAAATATTTCTTAATAGATGTACACCAATGTTAATAAGAATCTTCTCGGGTTGAGTAGCATAGTGATTTTTTGACTTGAGATACCACTGTGGATAGATGAGTCATCCTCCACACTTTGATGGCAGTCACATCACCGATCTATTTAGATCAGACCTCTGTCTGTTCGCTGGTTTTGGACTCATGCTCATGATATCATGTGAGTATGTCAATTCTGTGTACAGAGCATATGTATTCATTATGGATTAACAATCTATTAAATCCATAGATCTATAATACACTGTAGAAGTGAGTTCTAAGTGTTCTTATGAGATTGCTAATAGAAACGTCGACGTGATTATACCTATAGAGATTTGACGTCAATATATATATATCTCTGGAATAATCCGAATATCTGTGACGGATGGATTATATATATGCGATGACCTCAACCTGTATGGTTTAATGAGTTTATATGTGGTCGTCATAATTTACGGGTGGGTAAATTATGGACACGAAATTAGATTTCGTGACGGATATGCCTGAACCTAGAGAGTCTCAATAATGAAATATACTTGTAGAGTATTAGGGCAACTTTATTGACTAATACTGATTATTTACAAATCTTTAACGGTTAAACGAAAGATACATGCAAATGGACCTTTTGGTCATTTCCTAATTAATGTGTATTTGTATTTAATGTATGATTTTATTAAATACACATTAATTAAATATCAAATTGAGATATTTGACATATATCATTAATATATGTATTTGTGATATTTAAAGTAAATATAATACATATATTTAAGGTATTTGTATTTAATTATTTATTTAAATGATAAATGATTAAAGTAATTAAAATATAAATATCTACCGTTATGATAAAGTTAGGAAATAATTATTTTGTATATAATTTTGACTTTATGACAAGATCCATACTTTTTGACCTTTCACGATTTCTTTTATTGTTTTGCTAACAATCGTCTTTTGGAAGATACTTGTGCTATTATTACTCACCTTTTTCATGTACTATAAATTCAACTCATCATTGCACTTTTGAAGGCATCTAGAGCTGAGAAAGACATACATAAAATGGAAGCTACTTCAAGAAGATGAGTTGTAAATATCTGTGTCTTTTGTGGTACTAGTGTTGGAACTAAGCCACAATACGTAGCAACAGTACATGAATTGGGACGAGTCTTAGCTGAAAGGAATATGCACCTAGTATATGGCGGTGGCAATCTTGGACTAATGGGGATCGTTTTAAAGGCCGTACAGGATGAAGACAGTCAAGTCTTGGGAATCATCCCAAAACCTTTGGCAGATGTGAATCTTATTGGACAATCAAACGGAGAAGAATTGAACGACTGGTGGAAATGATTAACCGTGATGATGTTTTTATTACTTTGCCAAGAGGGTTGGGCACGTTGGAGGAGATTTTTATAGTGCTATCTTGGGCGAACTTGAACATACACCAGAAACCACTGGACTGTTTAATGTTGAAGGATTTTATGATTTTCTTTGTGTATTTCTTGATGATGCCCGGAGAAATGGGTTCGTGTCAAAACCTTTAAAAGAACTCATCTTCACTGCCAGAACTGCCCCAGATTTAATTGACCAAATCTTAGCATTTGAACCACAAATTGACCCTATCATTTCCAAGTTAAACTGGTCTGATAATGAACGTAAAAAGCGTCGGATAAATCTGGATCTTAACCTTTAATTTTCCTTTTAATGTAGAATTTCAGCTAACCAGATACTATCTTCTAAACTCATCTTTTACTTTTTAAGACATTGGGGACAATGTCTCATTTAGGTTGGGGGGGGGGGGATAGTTGTAGTATTTTGTTTTTATGTTGTTTTTATTTTTAGTCCAAAAATTTTCGAAAAAATTCAAAAAAAATTAAAAAAATTTACAAAAATCAAAAAAATATTTTGTTTTTATGTTTTTATATTAATTTGATTATCGGGTGAAATTGGTGTGAGATAGCTGTGTAAGGAATTTCCACTCCTAAGACGTATCTCAGCCTATTTCGTAACAAGTTAATTTTTGTTTATTTCCTTTTAAATTATTTAATTTGTGAATTCTCCATAAAACTGATTAAAATGGATCTTCATATGCTCAGTTGGCAGTTATTATCAACATACATGGTAACATACGGACATGAGTAGTAATTGACGAGTTTGTAATATTCAATGCTCTAGTTTAATTGGAGGAAGCATCTAAAAAAAGGATGGGATAAAAAAACGTCTGGGATCCGAGTTATTAAGTCTGTAGGGGTGTTTTAACACATATTTCCCTAAAACCAACTGGTTTGGGAGTCACTGACCCAAAGCTCGCTACATGGATCGAAGATGTTAGAAAAAAATATAAATATCTGAAGTCCGAGTAATTAAGTCTGTAGGGGTGTCTTAACACATGGTGCCCTAAAGCCAACTGATTTGGGAGTCACTGGCCTAAAGCTCGTTACATGGATGGAAGATATTGTATATAAAAAAAATCAGAAAAATATTTCATTGCTTAAAAAATGTGTGAATTCTGATATAACTTTAGGACAAAAATATTACATTCTTTTCAACTACACTTGTGACTATTGTGAGGCAAAAATGAGTTGATTAATATTTTGTTGGCTGTGTGTATGGAGAATGGTAAAAATAATCGGAGAATTTACTTATTTAGTAATTTAGAAAGAAAGAAAACAACTCTAAACTTGGATAAGAAGTTTCACCTGGTTAGTCACTAACTTTTTTATTCTCTTTTCTCTTGTCTTCTTGTTTTAGTGAGCACTAGTTTTACTATCTTTTTACTGTTGTAAAACGTTTGTGGGTTCGTCATTGTAAACCCTCACGAGACTACAACTCGTCCATTAAGGACACTCAGGGGTTTAAAGGCTTGTTGCATACGTTAAATGCAACCGTGATCCCTACGAAAGTGGCTTAGCTTAATTTTATTTTAAAGATGTTTATGTTATTTTATTTTGTTGTTTTGCTCGAGGACTAGCAAAATGTTAGGTTTGGGGGTATGATGAGTGGTAAATATATCATTATTTCTCACTCATTTGACCAAATATTTTGTATAGTTTCTTGAGTTTTGTGAATATTTTGATTTATTTTGTGTTATTTTGTAGATAAATAAAGTTTCAGGACTCTCTGGAGGTGATTTGGAGCCAAAATAGTGAAAACAGGAAAAATGGCAAAAATAGAATTTGGCGCGTCGCGACCGCTAACGTGTGCCGGGAGCCTGCTAAAATGCGCCGGGACACGTGTCAAAATCTGAGAAGTTTGATCTTGCTAATGTGCGCCGGATCTTGCTAACGTGCGTCGGATCCTGCTAAAGTGCGTCGTGCCACGTGTCAACATCACAGCCAATCTGCTAACGTGCGCGCTGCCATGTGTCACCATCACATGCTGCCGACAATCCACATCGCCACGTCAGCACAATTATTGAGTTAATCATCCAATCTGCCACGTGTCAGCATTCTATCGCCACGTCAGCAGATAACAAATCAAATCATCCATTTGGTGTGCTTTCATTTGGATCTTTATAGGCTTTAAAATCAATGGTTATGCATCGCGACGCGCTAAGGTAATTTTTGCCTATAAATTGCAAACGATTTCATTTCATTTGGTGTGCTTTCCGTTGGGTCTTTATAGGCTTTAAAAAGATTGCATCTATTTTGTAAATATTTTTATTATTTAAATTATGTATTTTTATTTTTAATTTCAATATTTATACTGTCAGTATTTTTACTTTCAGTTTTTTTACTTTCAGCACTTTTACTTTCAGTACTTTACTTTCAGCACTTTTAATTTCAGTACTTTACTTTCAGCATTTTTAATTTCAGTAATTTACTTTCAGTAATTTTAATTATTCATTTTTACTTTCAGTAATTATTTTTATTTTATTTTTATTTCTTTTATCTTCAGTAGTTAATTTACCGCTGGGGTAATGGTGAAGCTTTTTTACTTTTATAATTTAGATTAATCTCCCTCAATTCTAATATATAAATTATCTTAAAACCTGACTTAATTGGATACCGCCTTATTGGTCGGTTGGACTTAATTAAATTGATTTTTACCTTACTTAATCAGGATACCGCCTATATGGTCGGTTGATAATTATCACATAAATTTATATATTATAGTAAGAGAGATTTCTAAATTAAAAATAGTAAAGGTACATTAATCTCACTTAATTTATAATATGAAAATTGTAATTTAATATGGATTAGAGTTGATACCGCATTAATGGCTGGTTTTAATTATGTAACATAATGTGACACAACTTATAAGTCGGTCTTTAGGTGACAAATGATTACCGCCTATATGGTTGGTTTATGGATAAATAATAACACCACATTTATGGCTGGTTCAACTTAATTGGGTAACACTGGCAATTTCCATATTATAATAAAGTGAGATTTATAAAAGTGAATCCCCTAACCCCATCAATTTATTTGTATTCGAGGGAAGTGATGAAACACAATATTAATAAGCTTAATAATTGATTTAATTATATTATGTGTAATTCTTTAGTTTGTTTATTGAGTCTTAGGCTTAATGATTCTTGTTGCCTGATCACCAATAAGATTGATGTGGTAAACTTAAAATGAACTTGAAAAAGTGATTTTAGGTTTTAGCCTAAGATTCAATAGCTCACGATCTTCCTTGAGGATAGATAATCCTTTAATAGATTTCCTTACATGATAGGAATATACCTGTCAGGCGTGGGTAGCCATAATTAGAACTTGAACTTAATGAATTCAGATAACTCGGTTAACATAGGAATATGATTAATTGGGTTATACTGAGTATTTGAGTCTGACCATCGGAATAGGCTTTTACATAATTTCGTGTTCCGGGTTAGCAGACTGATTTATTACACATATATAAGAGAATCAATTCATCATTTGAATAATATTGTGTGGAATCACAACCCTAGATATTTGTATATTTTGTTTATTTTCCTTAGTATTTTCTTTTGTGTATTTATTTATTTTATTTAGCAAATCCACATTCAAACAACCAATCAAACAATCATTATTTACTCCATTAATTAGATACTTGTAATAAATAGATTCACTAATTAGTAACAACAGTATGAATTATGTCCTCGTGGGATCAATATTTTTATACTACTTGAACGATACGTGCGCTTGCGTTATACGCGTGTGACTACGCACCGGTCAGTAAGACATTTCTACCTGATCATCAAAAGAGGTTTGTAGATAACTTTGTGTTCTAGGTTAATAATCCATAACAAATACTCAATTGAATGAAAATTGCATTAATTTACTGTTTGTGTGCTTAGGTGAAGTTGCAATTTTAGGTTCTCTCTCGCATAAGGTTTTCCGAAATCATTTATTTTCTACTTAGATTTTTAGTTAGATTAATCCACTTTTTTTAATCAATTATTTAGTTTTAGTAAAGTAAATCTAGTCTGATAATTAATAGGATAAATAACAAGTCAGTGTGGGTTTGATATCTTTATACTACATGAACGATATGTGTGTTTATGTAACGTGTAAAATCGCGAACAAGAAAAATGACAGTATCAGGTCATATTCATGATGTGATGCTCCATTCGATTCTTGCTTCTGTTAATTATTATTTGACATACATATAAAACAAGCAAAATAGAGATTTATCAGTCCAGTCTCTTACAACGTATCGTATTTTACGTGTAGATTTTTGAGTCAATAATAATAATGAAGTGTTAATTTGTTATTTATTTGGTGACGAGTTCAAATTCTGAAAACTATTTTTCTTTTAAAAAAATATAAGTATAAAACTGTATACATTACGATCTTCTTCGGATCCTACTTATAGCGGGAACCTTATTCTTTTTATTTTTGGGTCAATAAGAAATCGAACAACAATAACAATATGTTTCATTCATGTTCATTGAAGATGAAAAAAGGCAAAAGAAAAAGGGAAATACAAGAGTGTGAGAGAGAGATACGTGTTGAAATTATTACCAAATGATTTCAATTTGTTGTGTGGGAAGCAACAAATTAATGATTATGAGTGCATAAATAAATCCAATTTCACAGATCCCTCAACTGCAATGTAAAAGCTTCTTGATAAAGTTATGGGCCCTTTTTATTTGCTTTGAAAGAAACAAGGCTTGTTCCATTTCTTTGTTTTCATGAGCCATATAAGCACACAATCAATTAACCCAAATATCCTCTTGCGTTGTTCAATACATGGTGACCGCTTGTAAATAACGAAAAATATGAAACAAAAATTATCTCAAACATTTCACATTGAGTAATGATATAAAGACTATATGGTAACTAAATAAAGATAAAATCACCATAGAAATGACATCATTTTAGTCTTATTATTTTATTTTATTTTATTTTCGCGATTTTCACACGTTACGCAAACACACGTATCGCTCAATTAATATTAAAAACATCGGTCCTATGAGAACTTATTATTAAACTTATTAATACTAAAACTAAACAATTAATGAGGAAGGTTTGATTAAACTAGTTGACAAAAAATCTAAGTAAACAGAATATGAGCTAGTTTGGAAAACCTTATGCGAGAGACGAACCTAAGGTTGCAACATCACCTAAGCACACAAACAGAGATCTATTTAACAGAATGACATCACACGCTATTATTCCAAGGCTAAACCCAAATTATCTTTTCAAAGTTTCTAGGGGCTTACCACAACTATTCTATTATTGGCCAGATAATAAAAACGCATTAAACACATAGAATAATAATTAATCAAATAACAAACCCAAAAGAATAAAAAAAAAAAATACAAGTCTAGATTAAATATTTATACTTGGGATCCATTACAACCCTATATTAATGATTTAGCTACACATGGTATTCAGTAAATGCAAATAAATCATTATTAGAACGCAATAATTCATAAATATAACTGGAAGAAATAAAGGAGAGAGAAATCGTACTGGGGTTTTCTTCTTCAATCTTCAGTTCCAGGTGAATCTTTAGTTCTTGTCTTGCTCTAGGTGTTGTTCTCTACCTTGTGGTCTCCAAAAGTATGATATTTTAGGGTTTGGACGGACTTATGCTCATTTAAGAGTTGTTGGGATCTTCATTCTTAAGAAATTCAGCAAAATAGAAATTTCGGGACTATTGGCGCTCCAATGAGCTCCCGTTGGCGCGCCAATGGAATGTAGAGAGCAACTAGCTAATTTCAGGTCCCATTTGACAAATTACTCATCATATTGTTAGACTCGTTTTTTTACCATGATAGAGTCTGATTTAGTCTTCGACACAAACTACAAAGTTGTAGATAATTGAGTTTTCTTTCCAATGCAAGCTGAATCGCCTCATTTGGATATCATATGAAAAAATTATTGCTAAAATATTAAAGGTTGCGCTAATCAGGAGGTCACTGGTGTAAAACACCTTGATTTGTCAACGTTTCAAACCCGTGTCTTTCCACATGTATCATATCTTACAAAGACACAATGAACACATCAAAACACTGGAGAGACTCGAATTAACTCACAAAATGTCAAATTTAGGCTTCTGAATTTTGGTGGTGGTGGTGACGGAGGTCGAGGCAGCGGCATGAATGGTGGGTATCTTTCATAATATGAAAATGTTGGCCTCAGCATTGGACGTGGGTAAGGCACCCTTGGTGGAATATGTCCATGATCTCCACAAAAATAACAATGCTCAATGTGTACTGATAAAAACAAACTTATGGCAATACTATTTCTTTCGTTCAAGACAAATTAATACAAGAGCTAATTTTACAGAAACAGAAGGGCTTAATCCATTTTTTTATTTTTTTTTTTAGCATTTAAAAAAAAAAATTCCCAGTATGTTTGCCTTGATATGAAAATATAATGAGAAATTGAAAATCAATGCAGCTCAGAATTTGTTTCAGTGTAGTCCAAAATTCTATCAATTCAATTCCCATGGTCGAGTCTTCTTAGGCAGAGAGAATTCTATCAATTCAATTCTATCTAAAGCATGTAACTTCTGAATTGAACAACAAAAAAGTTCAGATCAGTTACTTCCTCGAATGGTTATCAATAGTCTCCAAAAATACAAGATTCATTTCAATTCCAAACAGTACTGCGGCAACCACAATCACTTGGAACAATGAGACAATATCTTAAAACTCCGAATCGATATCTCATATTGTTTGTCTCTCAAATTCTGAAAATTTTGAGATCATTAGTTAGCATCATCGTGTATAGTGTACTGTATTCCCTAAAGTAATTAAATTGTTAGGAAATGGACTCCACCTTGAATCTTGGATGGTATATACTTCTCTGATAAGAAGGAAATTGAGTGTGCGCAGAATGCTTCAGTCTCGAATTTCACTCCTTTTTGGAGCATCAGCTCTAATTCCGACCTTTCATTGGAAAGCACGACTTATTAGTAACAATGAAATCAACAGCATTATATTATTCAATGTGAAGGAATTGTACCTCCAGTGGGGAACGTGTCTTTGCAGGTAGCATCGATGTAACATGGCTTCAGTTTTTCTCTTATCTAACAAGAATCCGGGAACAATAACACAAACTTGGAAAAAGGCAACAATTAAGAGAAACCTTCTTTAAAAAGACTTTAGTTATGTATGTGGCTCTGTCTTACCTTCTTCTGTCAATTTAAGGAGACAGTACTTAGGAAGACCATATTTCTCATAGTCAGAAGGTAAGACTCCAAGCCAGTGCATCTCTGGGGTGTGTAAAAACTTTGCATCATAGGCCAGTTGCTTCAAAAAGAGTATAATAAGCATAGAGGAAACAGTCCAAGTTAATGGGAATAATGAATAGCCTTGGTGCCTGTCATTTGCTAGTCTATTGGAATAACTATATGATGTGAAGCTAGCAAGAAATCGCATATTCATGAAATGAAAATCATACCATAGAACCAAACCGGTATGTGGTAAGTATGTCAAAGCCGTATGGATCACAATCTACCAAGCAATAGGTGGGCAGACATAACTTCTCGACGAGGAGTCGCAAAAACCTGATAGCAGAAGATATGCTCATAGTTACACAAATACAAGCAGATGATAGAGAAAACAAAGCATGAGAGTTGCAAAAAATGCTCAACACAAACATTTCCCTATTTCCTTTCAAATATTCAAGGGTAGTTTCCTACCTTCTTGTGGAGATATCTGGATACCCTCTCCCCTGCATAAGAAAACAAGAGAAACTTAAGAATGGCTATGAGAATAGAGGATGAACAATATTTTTACTTACTGTGATGACAATGCATCGGTTTCTGGTGCAGAATTGGTCATTTGCTAAACGATGGAACACTGCATTCCATAAATATACATAACATCTGTTTCATTACCAAAGTAATCCTAAAAAAAAATTCCTCTTCAAAAATTAAGAGAACCACAAAGATTGAGAAGAAGAGCTACTACCTGATTCCTTCTCTACAACCAGTATGTAATTGGCAGTACTAACCATATCTACATAGAAGTTAGAATCAAGGACCACTTATCTCTTACTGCTTTAGTATTCTTGAACATAAGCAACAACAGCGACGGGTGCATATATTACAACTTTTCACATTAAAGCTGTTTAGTAAAAGCTAGGATTTATTATGTTAATATTAATATTTACAATTTCAAAAACATTTTCAGGAACTTAATAAAAATTTTAGATTACTAAAAAGAAGGAATTGATAAGGTAATTAAATTTAATAATTCATGCGTAAGGCATTGAAAATCATATATTATAAAATAAAGACACATGAAAGTCTGGATGCCTTTGACTTTCTCAACAAATGTAGGAATGGGGTGGGCCTGCAAATGAATCAGATAAACTATTATAAGCTAGTCGGTGATGCAAACAAATGTATATATCGCTCTTTCACTCACATCGTTTGGACTGTTTATACAATCAATTTTCGCTCCAGATTCCAGGAACCTTAACCAGCCCATCACCATTCTACAATGCAGTAAAATGGAACGACAAATATTCACATCCAATTTTCACCCTCAGTAACTTGAATGAGAATCTAAGAAATGAGCAATTGAGCACATATGAAACATTATAGAGCATCAAATTTTCCAGGGATTTGTCAGGTAAGAACTCACCCTTTCCCAGCAGACACCTGCAAGAACAAGACATAAAGTACATCATACGATACACCAGCGTAATTCTCTTCAAATAATCTGCAGATTTCATTTTATCTTATAATGTGGGATAATAGCTTGTTGAATCTTTCTGGTGAGCATCCTTAGTGATTAGAAGTCAATCTCCAATCATCGAATAAAAGGTAACCGATGATTAGTTGAGAAAGATTGAATATGGTATTCTACTTGAAAACTAATCATTGTCATCTAACTCCATAGTTGATGCTGGTAGTTGGTAAAACTTATCATGCTTCAGCATTGTATTGCATGCTAGCCACATCCCTCGTAATTAGTTCACATGTGGGGGAAAAATCAAAAGTTCAAGTGAGGTACAAACCACATTAAGGTTGTGGCGACTACAGTGCAGAAGGATGCATATGTCATTAATTGCTTGGTCCACGATTGACTGTTCTGCATTCCAATAAAAAAAGAAAAACAAAGAAAGGAAAATCAATAATGTTCCGAAAACCATGATATCTTGAAGCAGACTGAAAATTCGGGGTTATCCTAAGTTCTGACCCTATGCGGAATTATAAATAATAAGCAGGACAAGTCCTGTTACTGCTACTATGGATAAATTAACAGGCAACCACAATAACAATTAAATAAAATTATGCTGCAAAATATTAAAACAATAGCAGGAATTAAAGCAACAAAATAAATCAAACCACACAAAATTCAACACAATGATTTTGGTGACGAAGTGGAAAACTCTTCCGAGTAAAAAAAACCACTCCGGGTATAGGCTACCACCCGAATCCACTATATAGAGAAAAACTTACAGCGATGGTCAAGACCTATGGTGGCAACTCCACCGACTCAAGTACCTCAATACTGCAAGAACTCAAGGCAACTCCTCAAGCCCGCGACTCACGGTTTTCTTCAGAACCTCTGAAGTCTCTGAGTAGATTATATCACCAATGACGCCGGAACTCCGACTACCAAACTTCCTCCTAACGAACTCTAAAGGCTTAGGGAATTTGGGTTAAGTTGTGTTGAAGGTTTAACAAAGATGGAATCTCACCATTAATGAAGAAGACAAGAGATAAAAAGTCTTCAATGGTGGAATCAAATAAGGTTGAAAGCTTTGAAGGATTTTGGCTCAAAGGATTTTTGTTTCAACTGATGACAGTGGCGGCTAAGGGTTATATTTATAGGTAGGGTGAAAAACTAGGGTTTTGCAGGCCAAAAACGCGTTCAGATGCGACTAGCGTTCGAATGGTTTATCGAACGCTTCACGAACGCGTGCCCACTGGAAAGACTCGTTCGAACGGCAATCGAACGCACAACGAACGGATGCTCTCTGGAATGATCTCGTTCGAACCCACCAAGAACGTGACTCGAACGTTTGCTCTCTGGAATGCTCCCGTTCGAACCCAATAAAGAACGTGCCACCAACGCCACACGTTCGAACCCAATAACGAACGCAGCACCAACACCAATCGTTCGAACACTGCAACGAACGCACCACGAACGCATGTCTGATGCACAGCAGTCAAAAACCAGTCCAATTGCACAAAGATCTTCACGACAGATTACAACTCAATTGAACTTGTTTTGTCACGGACACATGCCAATAAAAATAGAACTCACAATCTCCCCCTTTGGCATTTCGTGACAAAACACTACCTAATACAAAGACTACGGTAATAGACCCAAAGAGCAAATAGTCAACTGTCAACCATCAAAACAGTGACTTGTTACAAATGGACTCGATCTAACACCTAACAAAGTAGTCTTGAAAATAATGCAACCGCAGCAACATACCTGCTACCTGAAACATCCACAAACAACAACATACCGTGAAAAGCATTGGAATAATCAAGCAAAGCATAAAGCAGATAAAAATCTCATACATGTACAAGTAGAAATCTCTCTCCCCCTTAATCTTAACTCCCCTTAAAACGGAGATATCTAAAGGATATTCTACGGCTCTCTCCTATATATTAAGGCTCTCCCCCTTAATACATTACTCTCCCCCTTTTTGTCACGAAATGACAAAAGGTAAAAGAAACAGGAAAAATAACAGGAGAACATGAGAAAACACATGCAAGAGCATAAACAAACAGGAATTACTCCCCCTCACTAACAGGCACATATAGTTAGTAAAATAACACACGGGAAGCAAACCATAAACTCAGAAAAATGCACAGGAAAAGAAAATTGGTATGCAATAACATGAAGCACACACAGGCACATACTGAGATAAATAAAAATCCTGTCAAAAACTGACTGAAACAGCATTTCAAGCTGATACAATGATACCCAGTCAGTATTCAGCTGTTTATGACATGAAACATTATGCAGCATTTTAAAAGTGGCTAAATACAACACTTATGCATATGACATAAACACCAAAGCATATAAAGCACTTGCGTGGAAAAATAAAGTGCATGACGAATCAAGGCTTAAGACCTTATTTTATGAGCTGGACACAGCCAAAGAAATCCATCTCTAAACAAACAAGTCCACAAAATAGGTGTTCAAACCCAGCACCACTAGGACCTGAAAATAAGCAACATTGGTTGCATGCTATATTATTTACCCCAGAAATATCATGAACTCATATTTAATAACTCTTTCGAGTGAAGGGTTTTTGCCCTTATCTTTTGAATTTAGTCATTTTGGCTCTTTTGCACTTGAGTATCATTTTTTTTTTTTTTTAAATTTATTTCTTTTTACTTTTGCAAAAGGGGATAGCAAGGTCAACTAGTCAAAGGTCACACTATTCAGCAACCAAAGCATGGAAGAGATTAAATTGCCATTCCAAAAACTCATACATGCGATCAAGCCTTGACAAAATAAAAAACGTGTATGTGAGGTGCAAGCACAGGATATACCAAAGGTTTTTATCACACACACTCATGTATATAGAACATCAAGAAAAATAAAAGCATATATACATGCATAATCATACATCCTACATACCAGGATCACATGCATAAGCTTTTCATGCTCTAACAAGCCGTAAAATAAAATAATTTGTCTTTTTCATTTTCATTTTTTTTGTTTTTTCAGATTTTAACAAATAAAAATAAAGACACAAACAGGCTTGTAAAACATCCAATGGTACGTGGAGTTGTATCCCGAGTGCAGATCATACTACCGTCCATTCGGAATCGGCTATGAAATTTATGTCCGGGTTTCCATCCTATATACCAAGGGATATATAACAAAAACAACACACACACACCCATATGCTGTGAAAACAAAATAAACGTGCAAAAACATAAAACACACGCACACACACATGCAACGGGAAGATAAAATGCATCTTTCAAGCAGAGTTACATCGAAGTGCACTCTCATCATGTCCATCAGGACACGCAGAAGAAGATGAGAATTCATCTTACTTCTTCACCCAAACCTTTCTAGGAACCTCATCCACTTGAGAATTCTTAGTCAACAAATTAAGTTTCTCACTAAGAAATTTTGTCTGTTTAGTTAGTGCAGAAACTTGAGAAGCTAGATTTGAAGAGTCAAATCTAGGTGACACCTTCTTAGGCCTCTTCTTTTGCTTGTGAAGCATGAAGCACTTAGGCCTAATGTGTCCCGCCTTGCCACAATGATGGCACACAGGCACAAACCTCGGATGAGAGCGAGGTTTACCCACAACACCTCTAAATTGAGGTTGGGATACAGGACGAGGAACAACAGGAGGAGAAACATGACTACACACAACAAGTTTTTTACCTAAGTCACGTTTAGCTGTTACAGGCATAGCTTTGGAAGAATAAGCCTTATTAAAGTTAGGCTCAGAAGTAATACCTAACATACGGTCCACCTTTTTATTTCCACTAAAAAATGCGGACAATTGGGTTCTAGCATCTTCAAGTTCAGTCTCTAAAATTTGGACTCTATTAGCTAGGCCTCTGTTCCTCTCCTCTAGGTCATCACCCATCAAAAGGCTTTGCTCAAGGTTGGCTTGAGCCTCATTCTTTTCAAGCTCAGCAGCTTTCAGCTTTTTATTGACCTCTATATTAGTCTTCTTAATAGCTAAACTCTCATTAAACAGTTCAATATAGGCTACCTGAAGACTTTCCTCATCTACAGACTCATCAAGAGAGACTTCTGAATCAACATCATTAACCACCATCTCTCTCTCACCAGTCACACTAGCAGTAAAGGCCAAATAATTGCCTTTAGGAGAGTCATCACCTTCAGAGTCACTCAGTGATGCTGCCATGGCTTTCTTGCCTTTAGGCTTAAGGTATGTGGGACACTAACGTGCCCATATCCTTCACATTCATAGCACTGGGCACCACGGGATCTACTATCCCTATCCTCTCCAGACTCTCTTCTATTATGCCTACTCTCTCTAGGGTCATTCTCCCTATCCCTACTACTGCTATGGCCATTCTTCTTCAGCTTAAGGAATTTCCTAAATTTCTTTGCAAACAAGGTCAAATCATGATCCGTGAGGGCATCCTCATCACTAGACGAACCATGAACAACTTCCTTCGCGATCTTCATCGCTATATTTTTGGGTTTTAGATGCCCAGGAAGTTTCTGCTCATAAACCTGCAGTTTTCCTACGAGGCCTTCTAAATTAAGATGATCAAGGTCATTACTTTCCTCGATGGCGGTGATCTTGGGTAGGAATTTATCAGGCAGGGATCTAAGAATTTTCCTAACAATCCTGTTGGTAGGAATAGTCTCACCTAGGTTAAAGCTTGAGTTAACGATGTCGTTAATCTCAGCATAAAATTGGTCAAAGGTCTCATCATCCTTCATTCTAGCGACCTCAAACCTAGTAACAAGATCCTGGAGTCTATTATTTTTAACAGACAATGTGCCCTCATGCACAGTCTGCAGGATGTCCCAAGCATCCTTGGCTATCTCACACATTGAGATTCTCCTAAACTCAGCAGAACAAACAGCACCATGTATGGCATTAACAGCCTTGTTGTTCCTATTGCTAGCATCAAATTCGTCCTTGGTCCAGGTCATTTTATCTTTAGGGGAAGATACCCCATCAACAATAACAACGGGAGGTTTCCACCCGTGTTCAACAGTCATCCAAACCCTCTCATCTAAGGACTTAAGGAACGCTTTCATGCGAACCTTCCCATGTAAATATTCTGTGCCATCAAAAAATGGCGGACAATTCAAGGGTTGACTACGCTCCATAGCTAATGGGTCAAGGATCGAGTTCAGGCTCTGATACTAATTGAAAATTCGGGTTATCCTAAGTTCTGACCCTATGCGGAATTATAAACAATAAGCAGGACAAGTCTTGTTACTGCTACTATGGATAAATTAATAGGCAACCACAATAACAATTAAATAAAATTATGCTGCAAAATATTAAAACAATAGCAGGAATTAAAGTAGCAAAATAAATCAAACCACACAAAATTCAACACAATGATTTTGGTGACGAAGTGGAAAACTCTTCCGAGTAAAAAAAACCACTCCGGGTATAGGCTACCACCCGAATCCACTATATAGAGAAAAACTTACAGCGATGGTCAAGACCTATGGTGGCAACTCCACCGACTCAAGTACCTCAATACTGCAAGAACTCAAGGCAACTCCTCAAGCCCGCGACCCACGGTTTTCTTCAGAACCTCTGAAGTCTCTGAGTAGATTATATCACCAATGACGCCGGAACTCCGACTACCAAACTTCCTCCTAAAGAACTCTAAAGGCTTAGGGAATTTGGGTTAAGTTGTGTTGAAGGTTTAACAAAGATGGAATCTCACCATTAATGAAGAAGACAAGAAGATAAAAAGTCTTCAATGGTGGAATCAAATAAGGTTGAAAGCTTTGAAGGATTTTGGCTCAAAGGATTTTTGTTTCAACTGATGAGAGTGGCGGCTAAGGGTTATATTTATAGGTAGGGTGAAAAACTAGGGTTTTGCAGGCCAAAAATGCGTTCAGATGCGACTGGCGTTCGAACGGTTTATCGAACGCTTCACGAACGCGTGCCCACTGGAAAGACTCGTTCGAACGGCAATCGAACGCACAACGAACGGATGCTCTCTGGAATGATCTCGTTCGAACCCACCAAGAACGTGACTCGAACGTTTGCTCTCTGGAATGCTCCCGTTTGAACCCAATAAAGAACGTGCCACCAACGCCACACGTTCGAACCCAATAACGAACGCAGCACCAACACCAATCGTTCGAACACTGCAACGAACGCACCACGAACGCATGTCTGATGCACAGCAGCCAAAAACCAGTCCAATTGCACAAAGATCTTCACGACAGATTACAACTCAATTGAACTTGTTTTGTCACGGACACATGCCAATAAAAATGGAACTCACACAGACAACTGATATCCACCCAAAAATCAAAGCACCAAAAGTTGTTTTGTCATAACTCATAAGAATTAAGAATATTAGGCAAACCACCCCAAGATGTGCAAGTAAAGTTAGAAGATAAGAATATAATTATTGGGCTATGCTCCCAATATTGCATATCAAATAATGCTATTTTTCACAATGTCATTAAGCCAGAATACAGAACAACTTGAATACTAAATTTTTTTTTTATAGGAAACAAAACAACTTGAATATTAATAAAACGTAAATAAGGCAAATAATAAAAATACAAAGGACATTAAAGCTGAAATTTATCCAGATTCACCTGAATATAGAGATGGATGCGTGTAATATATATCTCTCTTTGAAATATGTATATTTTCTTGCAGAAGTTTTTGCACAGTCAGTAGCACACTCAGCAACATAACTGAAAAAAGGTACAAAACCCAACAAATTTTAACCCCAGAAAAATCAGTCTTCAAAAAGCTTGTAAAATACTTCATCAAATTAAGTCCTTCAAATAGATTATGCTACTGATGTTAAGGATCCCACATCGGTGATTTGTTCTTGCTTTCTTGAGTTAAGTATATAAGGCTTGGGTAACCTTCAACTCTCGAGCTAGTTTTTAGGTGGAGCTAAGACCATGGGCTTTCTATAAATGACACAAAACTCACCAATTCTATGTGCATGGCTTTGCTTCTCAAGTGTGAGAATTTCCTGTCCCAGTGGCAACTCATAGCTGCAGGAGCTGCATAAGGCAATAGTAGAGCGTGGACAAAAATAAACACACATGGAAACAACCATGCTAATTGCTAAAGTGCCTCTACAAGTGATCTAGCGTCTTCATAAAAAAATTCAAATAGCCAAAAAACCACATAACTATTTTACATTATTTGATTTCCATTATTAATGATAAATTAATAGAAATTTCTTAAAAGTGTTTTGCAAAAGATTTGTCATGGTAAAAATCACTTCAAATGCTTTCTCGGAAAGCACTTATTGCTGTTTTTCAAGAAAACACTTTCAAGTACTTCTAGAGAAAGCACTTTTACTCTAAAGCAATTTTCTAAAAAGCTATTTTTTTTTTCTTTGGGATAGAAATAGCATTGGAAATCCTTCAAAATCACTTTCACAAAAAATGCTTTTTTGAATATGAAGCATAGCATTCGAAATCCTTCCAAATCTCTCACACAAAAAGAAAACGTTTAAAAAAAAGAAAATTATTAACATTGCTTTCTACTTTTACATTTTACCAAGCACTTCGGCACTCCCAAATACATCTAAAGTCAATCAATCAACAGCTATTCAGCTTTAATTTCACTTTATTTAAGATAAAATATATACAAACACTAAAGCAATTTGTATGTAAAATCATGAAATTAAACGAGCACAAAAAAATGATCAAACCAGTTATCATCGAGATTCTTGCAGTAGTTTCTGAACTGATTGATTGAAATCGTCAGTGATTGTCTCTCGCTTAGGTCTTTCAGAATTGATTTGGAGAACTCTGCAAAGAAGAAAACAAACCCTATATAAATTTCAAAAACGAAACCTAATTAAATCGATGCAAGTTTTAGATAAGTTAAAATCAAAAGTTTCATAATCTGCTCATTTTTCCACCAAATTATTACCTCTGATTTTTCGAAGCAAATCTCGTGGTTGCGACTTCGGACGATTTCCCTCCATATATTTTCTTCTTGTTTTTGTTGACGGTTACCGTTTCCAAAATGGAAGCAAATTGGACCAATTTATACCCTTCCCCAAATATTTAGGACTGGGCTGACGTTTCAAACATTGTCATTCCGAAGTATTAAACTGCTAGGCCGGCCCAGTCTAAAACGATGTTTTAATGGGGAAAAAATCATACACCTTTGACAAATAAAAAGACATTTGCACCCTTTTAATTTAAGGATGGCAAAAATTCCTGAATCCCAAGATTATATGGGATTCCATGCTTTTTTGTATGGGATTCATGATGATTTGTCTTTATGAATAAAAAAAATTAAATCAGAATTTGGGATGATTTTTCATCGGGAAAAATAAATTGGACTCATCTTAAATCCTCATTATTCACCAAAAAAACTTAAATCTGATAAATTTAGGATAATTTTTTTTTTATCTCAAACACATAATCAAAATTGGATAGGAATTGGCAAACAGATTGTCATCTATACTTTCTGTTGGTGAAGAAAATCGCCCTAGGACGAACAAGTCAATGAGGGACGATTTGCAATCAGGATGACGAGGGGAAGAGCAGTTAGGACGATTACCATGCGTTGCAGTTGATCCCACAATCTAGCGGTTAGGCCGTAACTACCCACGGTCTGGCAGTTATCACGCACAACTCAACAGTTAGATGCATGATCCAGCAGATGCAAGAACTCAGCAGTTAGATGCATGATCCAACAGTTGCAACTTGCAAGCATGAAACGTGGGAGTTCGTGGACCAGGAAAAGCGAAACCGCTCAGGCAGTTAACAAAGGCTCACTATAAAAGGCTCAAGCGGGGGAAGAAGAGAAAAAAGAACAAATGAAGACTCTTTATGAGCATTTTTATTTTATTTTGTAGCTTTGTAACCTATAGATTGTAATTTGTGTGCTTGTGTCCCTTGGAGGCTTATTCACTGAAACGAACACCCATTGCTGGGACTTTGTCTTAGGAGGTTTGAACCTTACACGCTCATTGACGAAAAATTATGCAAACAGTTTTTGGCGACCACAGTTGATACGAAACCGGATAAGAAAAAGACGAAATCTGATCCAAGATCCCGTAGACCCCCAAAGAACCTGTCCTTGAAAACCCTTGGAGATAGCCTCAGATGAATTTTGCCAGCAAATCGGACGCCACAAAGGGTGCCAACCCTTTGATAAGTCTTTGTTCAATCACTGAACAATGATAAAATTTTCTTAATCTCAAGAAAAAGTTTCTATTCACGCACATAAAATTGGGTGCTTCATTAAGAGGTGTTTTTGAGTTTAAATAGTAACATACTCAAACCCCAAGAGAGCTAAAAAGACTAATATAGCCATAAACTACCCATTACCAACTAAAAGCCCATAATTCCTAATTTCTAGCCCATTTTTAACCCATAAATAAATAAAATAAACTCACAAATAATAAATAAAAACGGTAATCCCCGTTGGTTTCATACATGCAAATAAATAATAAATAAGCCTAAATAACTGAAAACGATTCATGCTGCTCCTCGATGACTTGGGTCAAGTGTATAACTCTTGAACCATCTTCCTTGAAGTCCAATAGGTCTCGAACGTGCTTGTTCAATTCAGCTACATGGCGTTGGGCCAGGCCTGCCATAGCGTCCTTGATCTTCCGAGCCCTGTGTCTTGTAATTGGTCCAACTGGTACATGGATTGGATCGACTGTGGTCTGGATCGAACCAGGTGCAGCTAGGATCACATCAACAGTGGGAGACTTGGTGTAAGAAGTGGAGATGCCTCCGAAAAGAAACACTCAGATTGGCTCGAGTACATAGGAAGGGGGACTGAAGCAAACCAACCAGCCCCACGTTCCAGCTGTAGTAGGCCATTTCGAGGGTCTAGCAGAAGCAAGTCGATATGAAACTATGCGAGAGTTCAGCCCTAACGCAGTTCGCGCCTTGTTCAGCGAGTTCACCCAGGATGTTGTCGAACATGTTAGGCTTCAAAACGCTCACGTCATAGATAAGTTCACTTCGACTAGTAACTCGCATTACGAAAATATGGCCAAACACATGAGCTCATTGAATGAGTTGATGGCCAAATGTGTGAACGGGGGGACAGCCCCACCATGGACTACACCTCCTCTTACGCCGAGTAGTTAGGAGGCTGGTCCAAGCAATGGTCCTCTACAAGGGATTACTGCCCCTACGATACCTAGAGGAGGAATAAGTCCTGGAGGCAATGACCCACACTTAGGGCCAAATATAGTACAACATGAAGTATGGTTGCCCCAAGGTTCACAAGGGTAAGGTCACGACCATGTCCCATTTGTGAGAGGACCACAGCCACCACTTGTAGCGATGTCATTTAATGGCAATGATATGTTAAGAGAACATATGACCGGAGAGACGAATGATTTCCATAAGTTGAGATTATTTCACGGCTCGTTGTCAGGAGTAGCTTTTTCCCAGTATGTTAGTCTGCCGTCCAATTCGGTGGAAAATTAGAATCAAATGGAACAGTTGTTCCATGCATAATTTTATAAGGCCGAATCTAAAGTGGCCTTGGCCGATTTGGCAAAGTTGAGGCAGCTGCCAGGAGAATGGGCCGAAACGTTCCTACAAAGGTTCAAAGCAGCTCGAGGCCGATGCTACGTGCCTTTACCAGAAAGGGAGTTTGTGAGAATCGCTCAAAGTTGTCTCAGTTTCGATCTAATAAAGAAATTTCAAGATCGAGAATTCCGGGACCTCCCCCAACTCACCACTAGTGTGGTACGATAGGAACGGTTATTAAGGGAGGAAGAACAAATGAAGAATTCTAGAAAGGGAACCTATTACAAGAATCCTAGCTATGAAATAGGCGAAGTGGACGTCGAATCGGTTGACTTATGTTTGGCCGAGTTAGTTAAAGGGAAGCCATACATCTGCAAGACGTGGGCTGAACCCCAGGCCAAAGTAGAGAATGACAAAAAGAGTAGGAATTTCTCTTTTGACATCTCGAAAGTCGACGCCATATTCGATCAATTATATAAAGATAAGCAAATTAGGTTGAGTGACCGCTATAAATGCCAAGCCCCAAACAAATCGGTGACAAAAAGTACTGTAAGTGGCATAATGCATGGTCTCATTCAACTAACAATTGCCTTGTTTTTCGAAATATTTTGCAGGACACCATAGAATCTGGATGAATAACGTTCGAGAAAAAAATGGCAGTGGATGAAAATCCTTTTCCAAAGCCGTTGGAATTGAATATGATCAACTCTGACCTCACCAAAATGAATTTGCCAAAATTCAAGCTGGTTCTAAATAAAGATCAGGACAGTCATCGTCCAAGCGCTCTTGAAATGATCGAAGCGTCCTAAGAAATGAGGGTTCCGCAAAATTTGTGTGCACGTTGCAAAAATAGTATAGAGTGGATGAAAGAGCTGGAAGATATCTGCGAGAGGCCAGTAAAGAAGGAACCAGAAGCATGGTAGCCAAAAACCTTCGCACCAAGATTTTATGGAGAACATTCAAACTTCGTCCAAAATATAAGGACGTTTAGGCCGAAAATTCATCGGCCCAACGTATGGCATTCGTACCATCGGCCATATTCATACCATCGATAAGGGAAAAACTATCCTCATGTAGATGAAATGACAATGACACAATTGAGACGACACCAAAGAAATTATGGCCGTATGATGCGCCAGCAAGGTGAAGTGAAACTTACCACTGACCATAGTCTTCCAATCAATGCTCATGCGAGGAAAAAGTCGGATGCAAGGTTTAATGATAGTAGTGGTAGAGAAGAGATCGATACAGGCTGTAAAGAGCGTACCAAATTCGACCGACCAAAACAGGATGAGACAGATGACGAAGAGCCCCCCATTGTTATTCAGTTTGGCAGCATGCCTCATATTGTGGCTAATCATTACCTATTGTCTGAAAGGTTCAAGGGGGGCAATAATGAGACCTCTGAGAGGAGTGAAGATGTTTACGATGGCGACGAGACAAAATTCGCAACCCTCACGATAACTGACAGAGAAGCCTCAGACGAAGAATTGACCGATATAGAGGAAGAAATAGATATCAGAACCGAAGCACGAAGAAGAGGGATAACACAAAATCGGCTTCTCAGAGAGTTATACGAAGCCGGAAATCCCGCGGTGGGAATATTAGGAGAAGACTTGGGGCGATCTTCATACCTCGTGTTGTACGGAAAACCTAGAATAAAATGGGTCGTGACCATAGCAGAAAAACAGAGGATGTTAAACAGTAATGCCTCCCGTGACAGGCCAATCACATTGCCAGCTTCCGGATAGGGCGAGGAGGATGAGCCACCTCAAGTAAATACAAGTGGTGATCAAACGACGGAAATAAGAATGTCAGAGAAGGTGATGTTTCCAAAACCACCATGGCAAATGACAAAGCATCTCTGACCGCTTTATGTGAAAGCAAAGGCAAATGGAATACCCATCACTAAGGTGTTAATCGACAATGGAGCGGCCATCAACGCCATCTCAGTTAGGATGTTGGGACGATTAGCAAAGTCGGAGGACGATCTCATCCCTACAGAAGTGGTGCTTACAAGTTTTAATGGAGGGGCAACAACAGCCAAATGAGTTATCCCACTAGACTTACAAGTGGGAAACACTACTAAGACAATAGTATTTTTTTATTATAGATGGACAAACCACGTATAACATGCTCTTGGGACGAGATTAGATCCACGACAGCCGATGCATTCCTTCATCCCTTCATCAATGTCTTGTTTTTTGGAATTAGAAAGATGAATTAGAAGTAGTACACAGCCGATAATAGACCCTTCGCAGCAGAGACAAATTCGGCCGATATTTCATGTGTGAAGGAAATTACGGGCCAGCTAGAGTACTGAATGAAGTAGGGGATTCAGCCATAGTGGCAAAAAATGACCAGCCATACACCGCAGATATGCTAAATGACTTGTTCACACAAACAAGGCCAACTATAGTGGTCTTCGGAGGGCCAACGCATGGCCATGAAACCAACAATTCAAATGGAGACGAGTGAACAAAGTAAAGAATAAGTCGCGCTTGCGGCCACTAGGACCAGCTTAATGGCCTATATAACGGAACAAAAAGTTGAAACCGATGCTCAGGTCATGATTTCGGCCTTGAGGGAGAAGTTATTAACACATCAAACGGAAGATAGAATAAGAGAGGGATGTGGAGTGGATTATTTGATGGAAGGGAGTGATAGAAACGAACGACCAAATGAGGAAGAAGAATACGCTCTGAATGGACAACATAAGGCAAACATTCCAAGGATGCAAGACGTTTTGGATGAGGTGAACCTGGGAAGTGAGGAGGACAGACGTGTCACTTACATCAGCAAGGAGCTAGAAGCCTAGGTACGTGAAAAACTAATCCATCTTTTACAAAAATATAAAGATTTTTTTGCTTGGGACTACGATGAAATGCCTGGTTTAGATAAAACTATAGTAGAACATAGGTTGCCAATTATTCCAAATCACAGGCCATATAAGCAACCTCCCCGGAGGTTTGCACCCAATGTCATGTCTGACATTAAAAAAGAAGTCGAGCGTCTCTTGAAGGTGAAATTCATTAGAACGACCAGATATGTAGAATGGTTGTCAAATATCGTCCCTGTCATGAAAAATAATGGAAAGTTAAGAATATGTATAGATTTTAGGAATTTAAACTTGGCAACACCAAAAGACCAGTACCCTATGCCTGCGGTAGAGTCCTTAGTAGACTTCACAGCAGGATATCAAGTGTATTCTTTTATGGATGGGTACGTAGGATATAACCAAATCTACACATCACCGAAAATGATATCCATAAAACGGATTTCAGGTGCCCGGGGTCTTTAGGATGTTATGAATGGGTGGTGATGTCATTCGGCATAAAAAAATGTCGGGGCCACTTACCAACGGGCCATGAATCTAATTTTCCATGACATGATCAGTAATTTTATAGAGGTATATATAGACGACATAGTGATTAAGTCTATAACCATGGGTGAACATTTTAGCCACTTGGCAATGGCTTTTGAACGAATGAGGAAATTCAAATTAAAGTTAAATCCTGCCAAATGTGCTTTCAAGGTTTGTGCAGGGAATTTCTTGGGCTTTCTAGTCCACCAGCGGGGAATTGAGATTGATGCCAATAAATCTCGGGCAATTGCTGAAGCCAAGCCCCCCCAAAATAAAAAAAGAGTTGCAAAGATTCCTAGGGCAAGTTAATTTCTTAAGAAGGTTCATTTCTAACTGTGCAGGAAAAACTAAAGTTTTCTCGCCCTTGCTAAGGCTAAAGGAAAAGGACGAATTCGTCTGGACCGAGGAACATCAAAAATCCATCGAGAACCTGAAGAATTATTTATCACAGCCGCCGGTGATGGTACCCCATGTGCCATGACGGCCAATGAAGCTTTACATATCCACTGAAGAGAAATCCATAGCTGGAATGATCGCACAGAACGACAATACGGATGTCGAAAGAGCCATTTATTATATCAACAGACAATTGTTGAAATATGAATGTAATTATTCTCCAATGGAAAAGTTGTGTTTGGCTTTGTATTTCACATGTACTAAATTACGCGCCTACCTTACGCCGACAACTGTGTATTTAATTACAAAAATCAATATAGTGAAGTACATGTTTTCTCGTCCCATTTTGCATCAAAGAGTTGGGTTTTGGTCTTTATCATTGTCAGAATTTGATATATGACATGAACCCCAAAAGGCCATAAAAAATCAGGCCCTTGTGGATTTCTTAGCTGATCATCCGTGTTTAAGCACCACTAAAGAAATGGGAATGGAAATAGATGAATGCAGTTTAAAGCTATGGACAATGTATTTCGATGGATCTAGCACATGAAAAAGAGGAGGAATGAGAATAGTCTTGGTCAGTCCATTGGGAGAGTCATTCCATTTCATAATCAAGTTGGACGAATGTTGCACCATCAATCAGGTCGAATACGAGGCTTTAATATTTGGTTTAGAGATACTCATTGATATGAGAGTAAAACATGTATCCGTTAAGGAGGATTCGTAACTAGTGATCCAACAAGTGACGGAGGTTTTTAAGTGCCAGAGTCTGTCAGTCATGGCACTGTCAGATATAGCCAATGAGCTGCTAGACCGATTCGACTTCAAAGAGCTGGAACACGTCCCAAGGGTGAAGAATGAGGTGGCCAATGATTTGGCCCAAACAGCCTCAGAGTATAAACAGACAAGCATAGATGGCGTATATAGAAGAGAAGAAGCCAAACCAACCCTGGTAAGGTGAAAGACCGTAATGGACGTCATGGCCACTAAAATCCAAAATCAAAATTAGAACGATTGGAGAAAAGAGATCAGAGAATTCTTAAAACGACCAGAAAATGGAAAAGACAGAAAGCTAAAACTAAAAGCCTTGAACTATGTGGTATTGGGAGATGTATTATACAAAAATGCATCGATGGTTTGTTATTAAAATATGTAGGGCCATCGGAATCTAAGACTATTATGGCCGAAATACATGAAGGGGTCTGTGGGGCTCATCAGACCGGGATAAAGATGAGGTGGTTGATCATAAGGAGCTGATATTATTGGCCGAAAATGGGAGAATCATGTGTATTATATGCTAAATGATGCGTTGCTTGTCAGAAGCATGGACCCATTCAAAGAGCACCAGCAACCGAAATGGTCCATGTTATTAAGCTGTGGCCATTTATGGGATGGGCGATTGATTTAATAGGGAAGATATATCCCGCATCTAGCAAAAGACATACTTTCATCATCCTCGCCATAGACTTCTTCACCAAGTGGGTGGAAACAATTCCGGTAATAGAGATTTTTCAAGAACAGATCATCAAGTTCATAAAAGAGCATATTATCCATCGATTCGATATCCCTAAGACATTAATGGTGGATCACAGTACCTCTCTGAATGGCGAAAAAGTTAAATGCTTCCTGATCGAATACGGGGTCCAGTTAGTAAACACTACTTCATACTACCCCAGTCAAATGGTCAGACAGAGTCATCCAACAAAACCCTCAAAGGGCTTATCCGAAAGATGATAACGGACAATGCTAGACAATGAGACGAATGCTTAAGTCAAGCTCTATGGGCTTATAGGACGTCACCCCGAACAAGTACCTCGGTCACACCATTCCAACTAGTGTATGGTCAAGAGGTCGTACTACCAGTTGAAGTCAACGTTAAATCCACTAGGGTGGCATTACAAAAAGAATTGACAATGGAAGATTACAGTGAAGTAATGATCCAAAATCTATTAGAATTGGATGACGTCAAGTGAGATGTCATCAATCGTTTGGAAGCACAGAAGACAAAGATGGCCAAGGGATATAATTGGAAATTCATGGCCAAATCATTCAGAAAAGGCGAGTTAGTATGGAAAACTATACTGCCACTAGGTGCCAAGAATCTTGTATATGGCAAGTGGTCGCCTAATTGGGAAGGCTCATTCAAGGTAGAAAATGTGTTGCCAAACGGGGCTTACCATTTGAAAATTTTGAATGGAGAAATGAATGTCAGAGCGATAAACGACAAGTACTTGAAAAAGTATGTGCCTTTATTATGGGAACATGAGAATGTGATGTTCTCCGCGTGAAAATAAGGATGAAGTGAAATAAATAGAAATAAATAGATATTATAATTTCATTAATATCGGACGACAACATCCCAAAAAATACAAATAAAATGACGATGTAATGTCCAAACAGTACATGGTCATCTACTGGCCGAAGGCCGTTGAATATTTTCATTGGAGTCCATTGCAGAAAACACCTCCCTCAACCGATGTCATTTCTTCTACATCTCCAAATCGTTCGTCGCAAGATCGGTCAAGCCTTTCTCAAAATCAACTTGAGATAAATCTTTGAACTCCGCCATGAAAGTGCTCACCTCAGCTAATTGAGAAGCAATGTTTTTCTCTTGGCCTCTCTTCTCATTCGACTCTCCTCGATAAGATACTGAATCTCTTGTAATTGTCGCTCTAGATCCAGCAGCACCGACTCCTCCATCACCATTTTCGTCCATGGTTTCATGAATAGTATGGCGAAAAGTGCTGAGAGAATCATAGAGTCTTTCTTTCTTGGCCATAGAAGAATGAAGCCCAACCTTCTAACTATGTATATTACAGTAACGAAGAATAAGGGCTGCAACCTTGTTCTGCAAGTCTTGGAGAAAAAGTCGGTCCTCCACTGGTATAGGCATCACATGAAGATCCAGCAGTTGAGCTAGTTCCGAGGAAACCTTCTCCAACTTGAGCATATTTTCGCATGAAACGGCTTGACCAATTTCCAGCGAAGTAAGAACGACATATTGACCAACGATCTCCTAAAGAGCCTCTAAGTCTGTAGTTGCTCGGGCGGAAGACAAAGAAGGCTGAGCCGGAGCATTGGCTAGCCGATCAAGATCGGCCAGAAGATCATGGACCGACTGCATTAGCGGATCAGACCCCTGTGTACAAAGAATTTTATTAGAAAATGAGAACCAAAAGAATGACGAAAGAAAGAGAAAAAGGAAAAAAGAATTACAGCTTCGGGCCAATGAGTGGAACTGGATGGCTCACCAGTAGTTGCCATAGGGACCTCAAGTGGCAATGCAGTTTCTCCTCTAGGAGATTGGGGCAGGGGAACAAGAGATGCCGCCCGAAGAGGTGAGGACGAAAGAGCCAAAGATGACGACCGTTCAGGAGCGGAGGGTTGTTGCATCGAAGGAACATGAGATGTCACCCGAAAAGGTGAGGATGAAGAAGCCGAGGATAACGGTCATTCGGGAGCAAAATATTGTTGCATCGAATGGACAAGGGACGCTGCCCATGGAGATGGTGATTGTTGCGGCATGGCTGATGGATGGGCCTCTGTGGAAGAATCAAAATCGGAAGAGTCAGAAACATAAATAACTTCCATCTCTTCATAAATGCGACAAATTACATCGTCTTTATATAGAGACCGAGAGCTTCCTCTAGTGATTCCAATTCGACCAGACTGAACATGTCGTCTATATCCCTATAACTTCCCCTAAACCCCGCAGCAGCCCATCTGCATATTAAGGGATAAATCCATCTGAGATGATGCCAAAGAGGCCTGTCATCCGGCGAAATAGGCTCGTTCTTCGGCTGAGAAGGCTCGTCATTCGGTTCTTGCACAATAGGTATAGGGTCATCCATCGATGATATTCAAATAAAGGAAGGTCATTTTGGATCTCCTCAAAAAATGGGTGTAAACAGTCCAATATTATACTCGACCCCATAACTTGAAGATCAGTCATGGGAGAATGAGTGACATCGGCCGCTTCATCCCCTTCTGACGGAAGCTGAATAATTAGAATCTCGGCCGCCTCGCCCTCATCTGGCGGAAGTTGAACGATCGGGATTACAGTAGCTCCAACCCCATCAAGTGGACTTTCGACCAAAGGGGCTTCAGGCCTCGAAACTTGAACCGGTCAGGCAAGCCAGAGGGCGATTCTTTCCTGGACATCTGCACGAGGAGCGAAATAAAAAAAAAAGATTATAAGGGAAAATTTCAGATTGTACCTTAGCCCGACGAAGTATAAGGGGCTCATCTAAGTCGGAGCTATTGGTAGGGGAAGGCTGTTTCCGTTTAACTTGTTTGGTTTTCTTCGGCCCAGCTTCCTCAGTAGGCTTTCTAGACCCAGCTGTTGATGAATGGTATTTATATCACTATTTCCCACTCATTTGACCTAATGTTTTGTATTGTTTCTCGAGATTTATGAACGTTTTGATGTGTTTTATTGTTATTTTGCAGATAAATAAAGTTTGGACAGCACTGGAGGCAATTTGGGGCAAAACCGGACAAAAATGCGTCAACAGGGTTATTTTGGTCTTCTTCGCGTCGCGACGCAGGAGCACTGCGCGCCGCGACGCCTAGCGTGTGCCGGTTCTGCTAAAATGCGCCATGGTCAACGGGTCAACAATTTGAAAAGTTTGACTTTGCTAAAATGCGCCGTGCCACGTGTCACCATCACATCCGATCTGCTAAAGTGCGCCGTGCCACGTGTCACCATCACATGCTGCCGACACTCAGACTTGACACGTGTCGCCTCGTCATCAGCCATGTCATCGGTCAACGAGTCAACATTGCCACGTGTCATGCCACGTCATCAGACACGTCAGCAAGTCAACCGAGTCAACATCCCATGTCAGCCTCAACCAATCAGAGCTTGACACGTGTCGCCACGTGTCGCCATCCCATTGTGCCGACAGTTGTACAGTCAGCCGCCTCGCCACGTCAGCGCCACGTCATCAATGACGTCATCACAATCATTGAGTCTTAGCCGCCTTGACACGTGTCAGTTGCACAGTTAGCCGCCTCGCTACGTGTCGCCGTCCCATTGTGCCACGTCGACATTTGAGCGTCGCGACGCGCAAAGCCTTGGCGTCGCGACGCGTGAACAGTGCCCAAACAGTAAATTATTTTTCCTATAAATTCAGCGCGAATTTTCATAATTCAATGTACCTTTCTCTCTCTTGATTTCTCTCTCTAGAGAGAGTTTCTCTCTCTAGAATTTTTATTTTTTTTAGTTTTTTAATTTTTAGTTTTGTAATTTATTTTAATTACTTTTTGTAATAATAGTAATTTAATTTTTACTTTTTACAGTTTTTACTATTCACCATGTTGAAGTAACTTTTTCAGCTAGGGTGAAAGGTAATTCTTCTACTATTGCTATTTAGATTAATCTCCCTTAAAAATAATATATTAACTATTTAAAATATTGACTTAATAAGGAATACCGCTATATTGGTCGGTTGGTAATTTAATTTTAATCTGTTTTAAACCTGACTAATCACGGATACCGCCAGAATGGTCGGTTGGTAATATTATCACAAGTTTATATATTATTTTATGGGAGATATCTAAATTAGTAGTAGTAAAAGTAATTCCTTTTACCCTAGCATTTTATTTTATTTTATTTTTCAGCTTTTTACTTTATGTCTTTTACTTTTATGTTTTTACTAGTCCTAGTTATGTGTTAGTTTTCTGAGGTTGTGATGACTTTTAATATCACCGTTTATAAGGGGTTAAATTATAATTGGGTATTATAAAGATTTATTTATTGAGTCTTAATCTTAATGCTTTTTTAATAACTGGCCATTAATAAAATTGATATGGTAAATCTAAAATGAACTAGACATAGGGATTTTAGGTTTCAGCCTTAGACTTAATAACCCACGATCTTCCTTGAGGATAGATAACCCTTTAATAGATTCCCTTACAGGATAGGAATATACCTGTCGGGCGGGGGTAGCCATAATTGGAACTTAAACTTAATGAATCCAGATAATTTGGTTGACATAGACATATGGTTCAATTGGGTTAAACTGGGTATTTGTGTCTGACCATCGACAGAGGCTTACACATAATTTAGTGTTCCAGGTTAATAAATCAATATATTACCAACTTTAAGATAACCACTTCATCTTTAAAATGATATTAAAAGAAATCACAACCCTAGATCTTTGTGTCTTTTGTTATTTTCCTTAGTATTTTCTTTTGTCTTTTTATTTATTTATTTATTTTGTAAAACCACTTTCAACCAATAAAACAATCATTCTCTTCTTCCTTTAATTAGATATTTGTAAATAAATAGATTCAATAATAATAACAACAGTAGGAGTTAAGTCCTCGTGGGATCGATATTTTTATACTACTTGAACGATACGTGCGCTTGCGTTATACGTGCCAAAAACTTGACCGGCGTAAACACACACGTATAACGCAAGCGCACGTATCGTTCAAGTAGTATAAAAATATCGATCCCACGAGGACTTAATTCCTACTATTGTTATTAATTGTTGAATCTATTTATTTACAAATATCTAATTATAGGGAGAATAGAATTGATTGCTTGATTGGTTGAAAGTGGTTTTACAAAATAAATAAATAAATAAAAAGACAAAAGAAAATACTAAGGAAAATAACAAAAGACACAAAGATTTAAGGTTGTGATTTCTTTTAATATCATTTTAAAGATGAAGTGGTTATCTTAAAGTTGGTAATATATTGATTTATTAACCTGGAACACTAAATTATGTGTAAGCCTCTGTCGATGGTCAGACACAAATACCCAGTTTAACCCAATTGAACCATATGTCTATGTCAACCAAATTATCTGGATTCATTAAGTTTAAGTTCCAATTATGGCTACCCCCGCCCGACAGGTATATTCCTATCCTGTAAGGAAATCTATTAAAGGGTTATCTATCCTCAAGGAAGATCGTGGGTTATTAAGTCTAAGACTGAAACCTAAAATCCCTATGTCTAGTTCATTTTAGATTTACCATATCAATTTTATTATGGCCAGTTATTAAAAAAGCATTAAGATTAAGACTCAATAAATAAATCTTTATATTACCCAAATTATAATTTAACCCCTTATAAACCGGTGATATTAAAAGTCATCACAACCTCAGAAAACTAACACATAACTAGGACTAGTAAATACATAAAAGTAAAAGACATAAAGTAAAAAGCTGAAAAATAAATTACAATAAAATAAAATGCTAAGGTAAAAGGAATTACTTTTACTACTACTAATTTAGATATCTCCCATAAAATAATATATAAACTTGTGATAATATTACCAACCGACCATTCTGGCGGTATCCTGATTAAGTCAAATTAAGTCCAACCAGCCATTAAGGCGGAACCAAAAGTAAATTTACCAACCGACCAGTCTGGCGGTATCCGTGATTAGTCAGGTTTAAAACAGATTAAAATTAAATTACCAACCGACCAATATAGCGGTATTCCTTATTAAGTCAATATTTTAAATAGTTAATATATTATTTTTAAGGGAGATTAATCTAAATAGCAATAGTAGAAGAATTACCTTTCACCATAGCTGAAAAGGTTACTTCAACATGGTGAATAGTAAAAACTGTAAAAAGTAAAAAGTAAAAATTAAATTACTATTATTACAAAAGTAATTAAAATAAATTACAAACTAAAAAATAAAAACTAAAAAAAATAAAAATTCTAGAGAGAGAAACTCTCTCTAGAGAGAGAAATCAAGAGAGAGAAAGGTGTAATGAAAACTGAAAATTCGGCCTCTATTTATAGTAAAATAAATTCACTGTTTGGTCACTGTTCGCGCGTCGCGACTCTAAGGCGTTGCGCGTCGCGACGCTCGTTTGTCGACGTGGCACAATGAGACGGCGACACGTGGCAAGGCGGCTAACTGTGCAAGCGACACGTGTCAAGGCGGCTAATTCTCAATTATTGTGATGACGTCATCGATGACGTGGCGATGACGTGGCGCTGACGTGGCGTGGCGGCTGACTGTACAACTGTCGGCACAATGGAATGGCGACACGTGGCGACACGTGTCAAATTCTGATTGGCTGAGGCTGACGTGGCATGTTGACTCGGTTGACTTGCTGACGTGTCTGATGACGTGGCATGACACGTGGCAATGTTGACTCGTTGACCGATGACATGGCTGATGACGAGGCGACACGTGTCATGTCAGAGTGTCGGCAGCATATGATGATGACACGTGGCACGGCGCATTTTAGCAGATGGGATGTGATGGTGACACGTGGCACGGCGCATTTTAGCAAAGTCAAAACTTCTCAAATTGTTGACCGTTGACCAGGCGCATGTTAGCAAATTCGGCTCACGCTGGGCGTCGCGGCGCGCAGTGCTTCTGCGTCGCGACGCGAAGAAGACCAAAATAACCCTGTTGACGCATTTTTGTCCGGCCTCAGCCAATCAGAATTTGACACGTGTCGCCACGTGTCGCCATCCCATTGTGCCGACAGTTGTACAGTCAGCCGCCACGCCACGTCAGCGCCACGTCATCGCCACGTCATCGATGACGTCATCACAATAATTGAGAATTAGCCGCCTTGACACGTGTCAGTTGTACAGTCAGCCGCCTTGCCACGTGTCGCCGTCTCATTGTGCCACGTCGACAAACGAGCGTCGCGACGCGCAACGCCTTAGAGTCGCGACGCGCGAACAGTGACCAAACAGTGAATTTATTTTACTATAAATAGAGGCCGAATTTTCAGTTTTCATTACACCTTTCTCTCTCTTGATTTCTCTCTCTAGAGAGAGTTTCTCTCTCTAGAATTTTTATTTTTTTTAGTTTTTATTTTTTAGTTTGTAATTTATTTTAATTACTTTTGTAATAATAAAAAAAAAAAAAAAAAAAAAAAAAAACGTCCGAGATCCGAGTTATTAAGTCTGTAAGGGTATTTTAATACCTAGTGCCCTAAAACCAACTGGTTTGGGAGTCATTGGCCCAAAGCTCGTTACATGGATCGAAGATGCTGCAAAAATATATATATATATATATATATTTTATATCTGAAGTCTGAGTAATTAAGTTCATAGGGGTGTCTTAACACCTGGTGCCCTAAAGCCAACTGGTTTGGGAGCCACCGACCCAAAGCTCGCTATATAGACGGAAGGTATTGTATAAAAATAAAAAATAGAAAAAAAATCAAAGAAAAAATCAGAAAAATCAGAAAATTATTCCATTACTACAAAAAGGTGTGAAATCTGATAGAACTTTAGGACAAAAATATTACTCTCTTATCAACTGCACTTATGACTGTTGTGGGCAAAAATGAAATGATTAATATTTTGTTGGCTGTGTATATGGAGAATGGTAAAAACAATCGGAGAATTTACTTATTCGGTAATTTAGAAAGAAACAAAACAACTAGTAACTTGGAGTAGATTTTTCACTTGATTAGTCACTTTCTTTCTTTATTCTCTTTTCGCTTGTCTTTTTGCTTTTGTGTGCATTAGTTTTAAATACCTTTTTACTTTTGTAAAATGTTTGTGGGTATCATTGCTGTAAACCCTCACGAGACTAAACTCGTCCACTAGGGACACCTAGGGGTTTAAAGGCTTGTTGCATATGCTAAATGCAACCGTGATCCCTACGAAAGTGGCTTAGTTAAATTTTATTATATTATTTTATTCTGTATTTTGCTCGAGGACTAGCAAAATGTTAGGTTTGGGGGTGTGATGAGTGGTATTTATATCACTATTTCCCACTCATTTAACTTAATACTTTGTATAGTTTCTTGAGTTTTATGAACGTTTTGATGTGTTTTATTGTTATTTTGCAGATAAATAAAGTTTGGACAGCACTGGAGGCAATTTGGGGCAAAACCGGACAAAAATGAGTCAACAGGGTTATTTTGGTCTTCTTCGCGTCGCGACGCTGGAGCACTGCGCGCCGCGACGCCCAGCGTGTGCCGGTTCTGCTAAAATGCGCCATGGTCAACGGGTCAACAATTTGAAAAGTTTGACTTTGCTAAAATGCGCCGTGCCACGTGTCACCATCACATCCGATCTGCTAACGTGCGCCGTGACACGTGTCAACATCATATGCTGCCGACACTCTGACATGACACGTGTCGCCTCGTCATCAGCCATGTCATCGGTCAACGAGTCAACATTGCCACGTGTCATGCCACGTCATCAGACACGTCAGCAAGTCAACCGAGTCAACATGCCACGTCAAGGAAATCTATTAAAGGGTTATCTATCCTCAAGGAAGATCGTGGGTTATTGAGTCTGAGGTCTTAAACCTAAAATCCCTATGTCTAGTTCATTTTAAGTTTACCTTATCAATTTTATTAGTGGCCAATTAATAAAAAGCATTAAGATTAAGACTCAATAAATAAATCTTTATATTACCCAAATTATAATTTAACCCTTATAAACCGGTGATATTAGATTTCATCACAACCCTAGATTACTAACTTAGTTATGACACATAACTAGGGCTTGTAAAAACTTAAAAGACATAAAATGAAAAATGCTGAAAAGTAATTGCGAAAAGTAAAATGCTGAAAAGAAAATTACAAATGAAATAAAATGCTAAGGCAAAAGGAATTACTTTTACTACTACTAATTTAGATATCTCCCATAAAATAATATATAAACTTTGTGATAATATTTTACCAACCGACCAATCTGGCGGTATCCTGATTAAGTCAAATTAAGTCCAACCAACCATATAGGTGGTAATATTTGTCCAAAATCCAGCCATAAAGGCGGTACCAAAATAAATTTACCAACCGACCAATATAGCGGTATTCCTTTATTAATCAAATTTTAAATAGTAAATATATTATTTTTAAGGGAGATTAATCTAAATAGCAATAGTAAAATAATTACCTTTCACCCTAGCATAGTGAAGTTACCTCCGCATAGTGAATAGTAAAAACTGTAAAATAAGAAGTAGATTACTATTATTACAAAACGTAATTAAAATTATTACAAAAGTAAAAAGTAAAAAATAAAAATGAAAATTCTAGAGAGAGAAACTCCCTAATTACATAGAAGAAGTGAGAGAAAGGTGTAATGAAGATGCTGTAAGGGTATTTTAATACCTAGTGCCCTAAAACCAACTGGTTTGGGAGTCATTGGCCCAAAGCTCGCTACATGGATCGAAGATGCTGCAAAAATAAATATATTATCTGAAGTCTGAGTAATTAAGTTCGTAGGGGTGTCTTAACACCTGGTGCCCTAAAGCCAACTGGTTTGGGAGCCACCGACCCAAAGCTCGCTACATAGACAGAAGGTATTGTATAAAAATAAAAAATAGAAAAAAAAATCAAAGAAAAAATCAGAAAAATCAGAAAATTATTCCATTGCTGCAAAAAGGTGTGAAATCTGATAGAACTTTAGGACAAAAATATTACTCTCTTATCAACTGCACTTATGACTGTTGTGGGCAAAAATGAAATGATTAATATTTTGTTGGCTGTGTATATGGAGAATGGTAAAAACAATCGGAGAATTTACTTATTCGGTAATTTAGAAAGAAACAAAACAACTAGTAACTTGGAGTAGATTTTTCACTTGATTAGTCACTTTCTTTCTTTATTCTCTTTTCGCTTGTCTTTTTGCTTTTCTGTGCATTAGTTTTAAATACCTTTTTACTTTTGTAAAATGTTTGTGGGTATCATTGCTGTAAACCCTCACGAGACTACAACTCGTCCACTAGGGACACCTAGGGGTTTAAAGGCTTGTTGCATATGCTAAATGCAACCGTGATCCCCACGAAAATGGCTTAGTTAAATTTTTTTATGTTATTTTATTTTGTATTTTGCTCGAGGACTAGCAATGAGTGGTATTTATATCACTATTTCCCACTCATTTGACCTAATGTTTTGTATTGTTTCTCGAGATTTATGAACGTTTTGATGTGTTTTATTGTTATTTTGCAGATAAATAAAGTTTGGACAGCACTGGAGGCAATTTGGGGCAAAACCGGACAAAAATGCGTCAACAGGGATATTTTCGTCTTTTGCGCGTCGCGCCGCCCAAACATTACGCGTCGCGACTCCCAGCGTGTGCCGGTTCTGCTAAAATGCGCCATGGTCAACGGGTCAACAATTTGAAAAGTTTGACTTTGCTAAAATGCGCCGTGCCACGTGTCACCATCACATCCGATCTGCTAACGTGCGCCGTGACACGTGTCAACATCATATGCTGCCGACACTCTGACATGACACGTGTCGCCTCGTCATCAGCCATGTCATCGGTCAACGAGTCAACATTGCCACGTGTCATGCCACGTCATCAGACACGTCAGCAAGTCAACCGAGTCAACATGCCACGTCAGCCCCAGCCAATCAGAATTTGACACGTGTCGCCACGTGTCGCCATCCCATTGTGCCGACAAATGCAACACACGCCTACGCCACGTCAGCGCCACGTCAGCGCCACGTCATCGCCACGTCATCAATGACGTCATCACAATAATTGAGAATTAGCCGCCTTGACACGTGTCAGTTGTACAGTCAGCCGCCTTGCCACGTGTCGCCGTCTCATTGTGCCACGTCGACAAACGAGCGTCGCGACGCTCAACGCCTTAGCGTCGCGACGCGCGAACAGTGCCCGAACAGTAAATTATTTTTCCTATAAATTCAGCGCGAATTTTCATTTTTCATGTACCTTTCTCTCTCTTGATTTCTCTCTCTAGAGAGAGTTTCTCTCTCTAGAATTTTTATTTATTTTTTTTTTTTAATTTTTAGTTTTGTAATTTATTTTAATTACTTTTTGTAATAATAGTAATTTAATTTTTACTTTTTACAGTTTTTACTATTCACCATGTTGAAGTAACTTTTTCAGCTAGGGTGAAAGGTAATTCTTCTACTATTGCTATTTAGATTAATCTCCCTTAAAAATAATATATAACTATTTAAAATATTGACTTAATAAGGGATACCGCTATATTGGTCGGTTGGTAATTTAATTTTAATCTGGTTTAAACCTGACTAATCACGGATACGCCAGACTGGTCGGTTGGTAAATTTACTTTTGGTTCCGCCTTAATGGCTGGTTGGACTTAATTTGACTTAATCAGGATACCGCCAGACTGGTCGGTTGATAATATTTCACAAGTTTATATATTATTTTATGGGAGATATCTAAATTAGTAGTAGTAAAAGTAATTCCTTTTACCTTAGCATTTTATTTTATTTATTTTTCAGCTTTTTACTTTATGTCTTTTACTTTTATGTTTTTACTAGTCCTAGTTATGTGTTAGTTTTCTGAGGTTGTGATGACTTTTAATATCACCGGTTTATAAGGGATTATTTTATAGTTGGGTAATATAAAGATTTATTTATTAAGTCTTAAGCTTAATGCTTCTTGTTGTCTGATCACCAATAAGATTGATATGGTAAATCTAAAATGAACTAGACATAGGGATTTTAGGTTTCAGCCTTAGACTTAATAACCCACGATCTTCCTTGAGGATAGATAACCCTTTAATAGATTTCCTTACAGGATAGGAATATACCTGTCGGGCGGGGGAAGCCATAATTGGAACTTAAACTTAATGAATCCAGATAATTTGGTTGACATAGACATATGGTTCAATTGGGTTAAACTGGGTATTTGTGTCTGACCATCGACAGAGGCTTACACATAATTTAGTGTTCCAGGTTAATAAATCAATATTTACCAACTTTAAGATAACCACTTCATCTTTAAAATGATATAAAAGAAATCACAACCCTAGATCTTGTGTCTTTTGTTATTTTCCTTAGTATTTTCTTTTATCTTTTTATTTATTTATTTAGCAATCTTCAATCAACCAAATCAATCAAGCAATCAATTCTCTTCTCCCTTTAATTAGATATTTGTAAATAAATAGATTCAACAATTAATAACAACAGTAGGAATTAAGTCCTCGTGGGATCGATATTTTTATACTACTTGAACGATACGTGCGCTTGCGTTATACGTGTGTGTTTTACGCCGGTCAAGTTTTTGGCGCCGTTGCCGGGGACTTATATTTCTTGAGTTGTTAATTTTGAAGCTATCTAATTTACTTGTATCTAATTTTCTTTATTTTTATCTGTAATTTTTATTTCTTTCTTCTGTTCAGGTGACTTACAAATGGAACATTACTGGGAGATTGAAAGATTACGTGCTTTACAAGAAAATACACCCCACATCTGGGAGCAACAGTCCGGTTTTCTGAGGCCTGTTGTCGAGCCCAATGATTATCACTGGATGCCAGAACCAAACAATACTACATTTGCTCATCAGAACTCAATGTGGAGATGTGACATATGTAATGGTGACCACCCAAGCGATTATTGCGAATACAACTACCATCCAGGTGGCAGAACTATCAAGATCCTTCATGGTACGAAGAACCATCACATTTCACAGAATCACATTTTTCATCTTATCCACCATCTTCCTTCGATCCTTATCAACAACCAGAACCATCAGAGGAAGATCAATTGATTCACATGTTCAAGAACAGACAGCTCAATTTGATGCACAATTTCAGAGTCAACAGAATCCATACAGAGAATGACAGATCAAATCAGACAATTACAGAAAACCAGAACTATTACCTCAAGAACCATTCTCAGATGACACTGATGAAGCCTTCGAGTACCAATCATTTCACAATGACACTTCAACAGAGGAGGAGGCTGAGCAGTATCAACAATCAGAGGTATCAGTTCAGGAACTTGAACCGGCAAAGTCTCGATTTGATTTCTATTATTCAGATTCTGACGAGGATGAAGCTGAAATATTGTACCAACTGCATCAAAATTGAGGATGGAATTCTGTATCCTCAAAACGAAGATCTTGGAGATTCCATTTCACAAATGTTTGAAGAAGATCAACTTGAGCCATCCAATCCAGTCAAATCAGAGAATGAAGACCTAAAATCTAACATTTCTTTTCATTCTCAGGTTGACAATTTTGAAACATGTATTTCACAGATGACAGATGAAGAGCTGAATGCAGAAATTTTCAAATACATCTGTGAAGAAAATGTGGAGCAAGAAACAGAGCAAATGGAGGAGCAACTGTCAGAACTTAATAAAAATCCAGAGCATTCAGGAAAAACATCGCTGTTTTGGGGAGTACAAATCAAAGATATCACCCAGAAGTTTGACAGAATGGAACTTCCATTCCAAGTCAAGCACCATACAAGACCTCCTGATTTTCTTTCTTTTTTTGCAGGAATCACTGGAGCAACAAAAGTTAAAAAGGTGGCACGAGCACTGAATGAGACAAAACTCATTTTGCCACTTTACCGTTGGAAGAGACCCTTCAAAAGCAACGCTCACGGAATTGTCTTTAATCGGACATCCAAAATGACATTGAAACCTCCTTAACAGATAAATTTCAGTCACGTCTGGCTGAAGACAAAAAATTCAGCGCTAGCAGGGAGGCAACCCATGCAATTTGTTGTGATTTATTTTTCATATTTTGTGTGAACTTTTTATTTTGTGTGTTAGTTTTGCAGGAAAAATAAAAACGGAATTTTTCAGGACATTGCAAGCCAGTGCAAGCGGGATTTTCAAAATAAAATTTGACAAAATCACGAAGATACAAAGTTGATCCAGGAGACGGCCGAGTAAAAAGACACTTCTTAAGAGGCGTCCCTATGGAGTTATCTGTCACAAGACATGGTTTTGCCAAAAAAAAAAAAAAAAAAAAAAAAAATCCCGAGTCAAAACCCTAAAGGACCGAGTGTCGCGACGCTAGGCAAGGTTTTGGCGTCGCGACGCTGACTCAAAAGACAGAACATAAACAGAGGCGCCGCAGATCTCATTTTCACTCCTTCTTCTTCCTCAAACACCAAGAAACCAGAACCTTCTCCAGCCAACACAACCGAGAGCCACCACCCACCAGCCGCACCTACAACCACCACCACCTCCAACCGTGAGCAAGCCGAAACCACCAGATCTCACCATTTTCTCCCCAAATCACCACCACCACCACCGAAACCGCAAGAATCTTCACCAACCAAGATCCAGCCACCACAAGCCGAGATCCACACCGTAGGCAACCACCGCGAGCCATCCTTGCCGTGACTCAACCGCGAGCCAACGAACCAAATCAACCTTCCATCGACCAACCACCGCAAGCCAAACAACCGAGATCCACAGCCGCAACCTTTGCCGAGCCGTGAGCCACCATGCCGAACCACCATGAATCTTAACCATCATTGCCAAAGATCCAGCCAAGCCAAGATCCAGCTGCACCAATTGCTGAACACACCACCACCAACAAGCCGTGAGCTTCACCACACCAAAAACCAAACCGTGAACCACCACCAAGCCATCACCTGAGACAAAGCAGAGAAACCGAGACCTTCACTGCCAGCAACCAATTCGGTCCATCACTATAGCCACCGAGAACCAACAGAGTCGAGACCCAAAGCCAAAGCTTCCAACTTCAACCAGATTCACCCAAGCTGAGAGCCATCGCCAGAATCCACCAAGAGCCGACCAAACTGAGACAAATCACAGCCCATTGCCGAAATATTAGCCACCACCGTCGCAAACCGGAACCGAGCCATCCTTGCCGAGAAACCTCCTTCACACATCACAGCTACCGAATCTTCACTGCCGAGAGTAACTCACTGTGACAAAATCAGAATTTGAGAAATACGGTAATGATTTGATAAAAAATTTGATTTGGTAATTGGGTAAATTGAAAAATTGAATTGTGAATTGGTGAACTGTGGATTGGATTACGAAGAGTTGGATGGTTGAATTTGATTCGTAGTAATTGGGGGCGAAGAAATTGAGTTTGATATTTGGAGTTTGTTTGTGGCATTTGGTAGATTTAGGTTGTATTGGATAATCAAAAATTCAGGGGAGACTCTGTCGGATTTTTCTGAAAAATACCAAAGTTGGGATTTGATTGGTGATAATTTTTTT
>SKCR01042001.1:0-58782 GCA_019454045.1 Zanthoxylum bungeanum | reverse complement strand
GGGGTCTTATCCAGAGTGAAGCTGTTTCCCGTACCATCGGTGAAACACAACCTCCTATTACACTTGCGTGAGTATCTTATACCCAAATATATAAGAACTATGCCGTTGTGCCCTCACAACGCGCACAAGTGTAATACTAGTATTTTACGCATTCATCGATGTCCAATATCGATAATGCTCTGACTAGGGATATTTAATGATTTATCCTTCGTGGACTGATACTGTCTCATATCATTCTCCGTCCAGGAACAAATCATAGGGACCTCTCATCAGTTATATATCTAGGTGATCTAATCACAAATGATAAGAGTGCAATCTTCTTTGTCACATATTTAATTTGTACAACAACACCATGATCTGTACAAATAGTGACGCTATGGGTCATAATTGTCCAACAATAACGACCGGCCCTAGTCGGAGTTGTGAAATGATGATAATGGGATCCTTGCCCATAAGAAATCCATCATATTGGGATTGATGCGATTTGTTTAAAATTTTAAGATAATTGAGTGGGAGCAACTTCATAATATTAAAAGCCCATGTTATTATGAAATATTAATGAAAACATATTCCTAATTTTAACATTCTCCCTTAACAGGTGGGTTAAAATATTTCACAAACATTCAATTGGCAAATAGAATATCACTCTGTTCCATCATTGATGAGCATAAGCTCAAAGGGGGCAACTACAATGACTGGTTTAGAAACCTTAAAATTGTCTTACGACAAGAAAAGAATTAATATGTTCTTGAAAGACCATTTCCCCCTGAACCCGCAGAAGATGCTGACCAAAATACATTTCATGCTTGGAAGAAACACGTCGATGATGATGAGCAGACAGTTTGCATAATGCTTGGCTCTATGTCGGATGAACTTCAGAAAGCTGACGAAGATATGGATGCTCAAACCATCATCTTTCACTTGAAGGAGTTGTATGCAACTTTCGTTCATACCGTGAGATTCCAAGTGTCATGTGCCTTATTCCAAACAAAGTATAAGGAAGGATATGTTAGTAGACATGTGCTTAAGATGATTAGCCACATTGAAAAATTGCCCAACCTCGGGTTCATCATGGATCATGAGATAGGTCACGATCTAATTCTTCAGTCCTTACCAAAAGACTTCTCTAACTTTATTATGCAGTTTCATCTGTCTGACAAAGAAGCTATTTTAGCATAATTGTACAATCTGATAGGGTAAGCAGATAATAACTTGAAACCAGAGCTTAAAACCTCCTTCATGCTTACGGGTAAGGACCTGAAGCCACGAGGCCCAAAGAAAAATAAGGGCAAGGCAAAGGCTCCAGATGACCTAAAGCCCAATGGTAAGGTGGAGAAGAAAAAGGGAAATGGGAAATGTTTCTTTTATGGAAAGAAGGGTCATTGGAAGAAAGACTGCAGATCCTTGAAAGCCAAGGAAGCTAGGGAAGCCGAATAGGCCAAGAAGCCCAATGCTTTAGGTATGTTGTATATGATTGAACTATATTCTCAAAACTCTGAACCTTCTACTTGGGTGCTTGACACCGGTTGTGGGACTCACTTGTGTAACAATGTGCAGGGCCTGAGAAACAGTAGGACACTCCGTCATGGGGAGGTTGACTTACGCATGGGTAATAGAGCAAAACTGGCTGCATTGTGCATGAGGACTTATTCATTAGTTTTGCCGAATGGTTTAGTTTTAGACTTAGAAGATTGTTTTTATGTACCTTCTCTAGTAAAGAATATCATTTCAATTTCTTCTTCATGTCATAAAGGTTTTTCATGCCTAATAAGTTGTAAAGAATGTTCTATTTAATTCAATGAAATAAAATACGGAGACGATATTTTGAATAATGGTATATATGTTTTACAAACTAACAAAGAATGTTAAACCTCTAATATATACAACGTTAACTCGAATAATCTCAATGAATCACTTCTATGGCACAGTCGCTTAGGTCATATCAATGAAATAAGATGAACTAAGCTACATAAGGATGGGTATTTCAGACCCTTCAAATATGAACCTTATGGAACTTATGAGTCTTGTTTACTTGGTAAAATGACCAAATTACCCTTCAAAGGTAAATGACAGCGTGCAATGGAGACATTAGAACTCATACACTCTGATGTATGCGGACCAATGTCAGTCACCGCTAGAGGTGGATTCTCCTACTTCATTACCTTTATCGATGATCACTCGCGATATAGGTATGTGTACCTTATGCGATACAAATATGAAGCTTTTGAGAAATTCAAATACTTCAAAGTTGAAGTAGAAAACCAGCTTAATAAAAGTATTAAGTCACTAAGGTCTGACCGAGGTGGTGAATACTTAAGTGACGCATTTCAAGATTACTTGAGAGAAAATGACATTGTTTCCCAGTGGACTCCTCCGGGAACTCCACAGCATAATAGGGTCTCCGAAAGGAGAAATCAGACATTATTAGATATGGTCCGATCAATGATACCAGGCATGGATCTACCTCTTTCATTTTGGCGTATGAGTATAATCCATTATGCTTCAGCAAGACCTGATAAATAATAGTGTCACGATGATCATGTACGCCATGCTATGTACAAGACCTGATGTCTCTTATGCTCTTAGCATAACGAGCAGGTATCAGGCAAATCCTAGTGAGAAATAATGGGCAGCTGTCAAAACAATCCTCAAGTATCTGAGAAGAACTAAGGATGTGTTCTTGACATACGGAGATTGTTCTGAGATGAAAGTCATTGGTTACTATGATGCGAGCTTTCAGGCCGATAGGGATGATAGCATATCGCAAACAGGATATGTGTTTACTATGAATGGCAGAGCTCTCAGTTGGAAAAACTCAAAGTAGTTAACTAGAGCGGACTCCACCACTGAAGCCGCGTATACTGCAGCATCTAAGGTAGCTAAAGAAGAAGTCTGGATAAAGAAGTTCATCACGAAGCTCGAAGTGCTTCCTGCGATAAAGAATGCTGTCACGATGTACTGTGACAACACATGCGCCATTGCTCAATCAAAGGAACCAAGGTCCCACCAGAAATCCAACCATGTACTCAGGCAATTTCATCTCATCAGGGAGATTGTTGAGAGAAAAGAAGTTATTATAGAGAAAATACCCACATAAGATAATCTTACAGATTCTCTGACTAAAGGGCTAACTCAACAAAAGCATGATAGACACACCCAAGAGTATGGTGTCCAGATTCATACTGGTTGGCTATAGTGCAAGTGGGAGATTATGAGGGATATGCCTTATACCAACTTGTGGATGGGCTATATGTAATGTATTTGCAATATTTTCATTAATTAATAAAATGGCAATCTTTATTATACGTGTCTTACATAAATTATATGAATCATCAAACACTGTAATAAAGCTCTTGGAGTAATAAGATGATGGCTTCCACGCCTTATGAGAATCATTACTCTCAAACGTTCCTAGTCATAGTTTTGTGAATAATCTGGGCGTTCACAAAGCGGAGAGACTAGCATGATGATATGATCCGCCCTTAAGTGGGGTAGCCGATCTCATAGGCTACTAGCGGAGATCCGTCCTCTTGGTGTATCACATGGATACATGAGTTGCTCGTGTCCATCGAACTAACCGCTGAAAGTTTTCACATGGAGTTTTTATCCCATGTGTCCGTGAGAACTTTCATGTATTGATTGTATGACTAGTCCTTAGACTTGAGGTCTTTACAATCTTATGTGTGGATCAAATGACTTTGACATTCTCCTTCCTCGGTTAGAAAGATCCGGTCATAAGGGTATGATTTGGTCATTTGTTGAAACACATAAAGTTTGTAAAGATACAACAGAGAATCGCCACTCTCTCGGATAATATTTTCTTATAAGAGTAGTATTCCAGTTCGCGGGTTGAAATGTGTGATCAGTGCTTGAGACTGTGGCCGCAAAGGAAGAATCTTGTGAGATTCTTGGGTTAGCACGATTAATGAAACTATCAACATCATACCTTTGACTATATGGGTAGACACTTTCCATACCCTAGGTCAAACGGTGGGGATACAGTGAGGCGAGGGATCGTATCATATGTAAATCGCATACAGAATGGGTATATATCTTTCCTTCTCATTTGGGGGCATTGGCATGTTGCTAGATGTCAAGCTTGGTCATTGAAATCGAACGACCATCTGATCGGAGGATAATTTATGTTCGATTAAATTATCATGATTCATTTCATGTCCAACTTGAGGGGAACCCAAAAGTTCACACACAACAAATTCGAAATCAATGGTTAACAGTGCAAAGTACAAATTTATCAACATATATGATTGTTGTAGGAATTGTTCATAAATGGTTCAATGTGTTTAATTATTGAACAGATCATTTGTGAGGTTCCAAAGTGGCTTAGGGATTGGTGAATGATGATAGAGGCACTTTGGGAATTGGAAAAATGAATAAGAAAATAAATAAATAATAAATAAAAATTTGGGTTTTTTATTTTATTTTATTTTATTAATATTTTTTTATTTGAATTCCAATTCGGCCCAAACTCTTATTAGGGTTTTATAATCACATTAAACCACTATATTAAGATCCAATGGCTAAGATTTAATTAGCATTTATCCCACATCGGATTCTTAATTAATTTTGTTGTCTTTGGAGCACATATATATACCCAAAGAATTCTTTACAAATTTTTACACAAAAAACCTTTAATATCTTGGGTTTATATAAGTGAGCAACTCTAAAGTTTAAGAGTAAGCCACTGATTTTGAGGATCCTTAAGTCTAATTGACTAGAGGAATCTCAAGTTAAAATTTTTGAAGTATTTGCCTAGGTTAGCACCAAGGGCAAAGTACCCGTGCACTCAAGGCGTAGTCTTGCCGTTGAGTTTTGGCTTTGGTGTGTGCACCTTTGGAGGCCACACATTTGGCTGGCTCTTTGGAACGTGGAAGAGCTTGCTGAGTTTGAGAAAAGCTTGTAGATTGGTGGGAGGACTGGAGGAGTCTTCGGTTCAAGTAAGTTTTTTTCTTTCTTTATTTTAATTAGAGTTCTTATGATAGTTAGCATATTTAGGTTTATGTTCTTTGCATGTTTTATGAGTTTTTATGCTTATAATATATAGTAACATACCTAGGCTTGTAGAATAATCAAAACAAATGGGTCTTGGGTAAAGGGATAGCGGCATCATATTTTTTAATTTTTCCGCTGCGCACTCGCGGCATCTTCCCAACAATTACCGGTTCCACAAGTGTGGAACCAGAACCGAACCGGTTAATTCCGATTCGGTTCTGGTTCCACACTTTAGTGGAACCAGAACCGTGAACCGAACCGGTTAATTCCGGTTCGGTTCCGGTTCCACACTTAAGTGGAACCGAAACCGTGAACCGAATCGGTCGGTTCCGGTTCGGTTCAAACCTGTTTTTTTTAAATTATATAAAAAATTCGAAAATAATTTAAAATAATTTAATAAATAAATAAAATTATTAAATTGAAGAGCTTGAACTTAAATTTTAAAAAACTTAAGTTGCCTACGTATCCTTCATGGGTGAGAGGAATCAAAACTCACGTCGTTCCATTACAATTTTAAGATATTTCCCCTTTGGAAATTTACAATTTTGTAATTATCAATCATCATTATCAGTTGATCCTTCAGATCCGAATCTGCTTGCACTTGTTGTTACAGATGCATTATCGAACAAAGTCTTCAAAATCATCGGGGGCATCTTCTTGTTGTCTCAGATCAGCTCGAGTCCAATCATCCACACAAGCTGTTGCTTCTAGAGTGCTTGGATGTAATGAAGATCGTCTAGCTTCCAATATACTGCATCCCAAGCTGAAGGCTTGCTCAACCGCAACGGTGGAAATATGTGCTGCCAATATCTCTTTAGCAATAATTGATAAAACAAGATATATATTTTGATGTCAGTTCCACCATATAAGGATTTTAAAATTTTTACTAACTAAACTTTCAGTAGGAAACTCAAAATTTTTAGATAAATAATTATCTAATTCGGGGTTATTACTTGTCGTATCCCTAGCTTTTTTATTTCGTTGCAGTAACCAACAATCCCATGCGATAAGTCTTGTTTGAATTACCGGTTCGCTACTACTAGATTCACCTAATGTTACTAAGTTATATCTTAAATTATAATCATTAAATAACTCAATTAAATTATTTCTTAATCTCCTTATTATTCTTGTAATATAAATTTCATTTAATATTCCTAAATAACCATAGTAAGCTTGTAAAGCACTATTCAAACCTTCTAATTTAAATTTATGATAAAAAACAGCATCAATAAGATAAAGTAAAAAAATTTCTCTAAAATAATTTAACCATTTTACCTTCATAGCAGTAATGGCTTCGAACAAAATAATATCATTAGGATCGCTACTGTCAACATGTTCATCGAGAGTACCAACAATATTCAAACTTTCAAGAAGAAATAAATGTGATGTAGGATAATAAACTCTGCTAAAAATTAAAGTAGCATCATTAAAAACTTTAAAATATCTAAATTTTTTTCACAAATATCCCATTGACTAGGAAAAAGTGTGATATTTTGAACATGTTGAAAAAAAAAACTACATAATGCATCTTTGTATTGTAATGCTTGACATAAAAGAAAATAAGTTGAATTCCAACGTGTTGGAACATCTCTTGAAAATTTAATCGGTTTAATACCATTTATTTTACAAAACTTGGCTCATTCTCTCCTAACTTGAGAATATGATCAAATTCAATTACGTGTCGTCTTAATAGGATCAATGAAAGGTGATAATAATTTCATACCATCTTGAACACATAAGTTAAGGACATAACATGTACAACGAATATGGAAAAACCGCCCCCTAAATTTGGTTGACATATTTCTTTTAAATCATTGATTTATGTAGTATTTGCAGATGCATTATCAAATCCAATTGTTAAAATTTTATCTACTAAACCATATTCATCAAAAAATACCTTCATCATTCTATAAATATTTTGTGCAGTATGTTGGTCATCAAGAACTCTAAATGCAATAAGTCATTTTTGCATGGTAAATGATGCATCAATCCAATGACAAGTCACACCAATGAATGAGTGTGTTTGCCAATGGGCACTCCAAATATCAGAACATATAGAAATATGACCTTTAATCTCTTTAAATATTTCATTTAAAATAATTTTACCATATTTGTATAATTTAAAAATATGATGTTTTGGTGTGTTTCGAGTCATTCTACATGCAGCAAGATTTAAAGCATTATGCACGTAATTAGTAAAATGAAGTTTTTCACCAAAGTTTAAATAAAGATGTGCCATACAAGTTAATTTCGCAAATTCTTCTCTATTTTTTGCATCAGAATATTTAAATAAATCTACAGCACTCGTACCTCTACTAGATGATGCGTACCTGGCCATTTGAGTTTGCGTCGTATCAATTCCAAGTTCAACCGCATGATGTCTTTCTAGGTGCTTGATCATATTGCCGTATCCACCAGAAAATTTGTAGGAAACCCTACAATGGTTGCAAACTTCTCTTGAACTTTCATCGTCTTGGCGGTCTAAATGATTGAATTTTGAAAACATCCGAGGAACAGCCTTAACTTCTCTTCTCCGTGATTGTGAACCGACACTAGGGCCGCTCTCTTGGGTTGGCATATTTGACATTATGTTCTAAGATGAGCTTGCCATTTTTTTTTAAGAAATAAGTAAGAAGAATAAGAAAATTGACTAATTGAGAATGATAATAACTAATTGAGATTGAGAATAATAGAATTGTAAGAATTGAGAGAGTTGAGAAATTGGTGTGTTGAAATAATGAAAAATGACCCATATTTTAAGAATTTTAGAATCTTTTTTTATACTGAAAATGCCCCTTAAATATAACCGTTTTATTACCGTTATTAGGGGTACAATATGAATTATATAATATTACAATTTTTTTGTAATGGCCAACGGCCAATTTTTTTTCTCCACTATTGCCTAAGACCATGGCTTCTTAACTGAAGGTGCCTTTTGGTGCCATGCCGTATTTGGTAATATGGAAATTGGGTTCATAGATGACTGTACCATGTGCAAAATTATAGGAGAGACTTTTTATTCCAGTAAAAATTAAGTATCTTACAGCCTTTAGACAGTTGTAAAACCAAAACATCTTTTTACTTGTGAAATCGAACATCTAGTGACAGAACAACATATAATTGAACAGGAATTATTTCGAAAATTTATTAAAATGTGTCTTATAAAAATTAATGAAATGTCTAATTTTATTCGTTTTTTAAAAAAAAACAAAAAAATTCTATTACTTCTTATAAAATTTAATTTTTATCCCCACTAAATCCATGTTCGGATATGCCAAAGATAGCATGCTACCTAAACTCTTTAATCAATGGAAATAATATTTCAAACAAATCAACTGATTTATTTGCTGTAAGAGTTTGTCAAATCAAGAGATGTTCTGTTTGTGAATTTTATTGGCGTGAATTAATATGATCAATGTTTCCCTTGAGATTCCTATTTTTTTGGTGCATTGATGTAATTTTGATGTTTCATCAAAACATGTATACAAGGAACTTCAAATTAGTAAAAATATTCAAGGACAATAACCAAAATAACAGGAAAATAAATTTTTATTTTCAAGAACTGTGCCTTCAAAGCAATTACAGTTGAATATAAATAAATCAGTTGAAACAATAAATTAAGGGGAAGTTTGGTGGAGTATTTTATGAGCGTTAATGCTAGTTTATATTCCAGTATTTGTTCTATAAATTATGAGTTAGTTTATATTCTCAGTCCAATATTCTACCAAACTCGGCATAAATTTATGTGTTCAGTTCTTCTTCCCTGCAGTACTAATAAATTGCCGTATATTAGACGATCACAATGAAGACTAAATTAAAAGATTGAAAAAAAAAAACATATACCCTAATGCATAAGTTTGTGTTTTTCTATCAATTAATTTCGTTTTTATTTTATTAAAATAAAGAATCCCTAGTTAGAATATGAATATATATATATATATATATATATCGAAGTTAAGTGAATCCAACAGAGTGTTGAATTTGACCGGCGGCCATCTAGACACGGCAACTTAGGCTTGCGGCACCGCGTTGCCGCCACTCATTAGCCTGAGTGGGGGTTTCATTTTGGGCAGCTGCCTCTGCCTCTGCCTGCACCACCACCACATACACATTCATTAGGATCAATACTGCACTTAGAAACAATAGCAATGCGCTAGTCTTTGTGAGTCCCATTTTTTTTGTTTTCTTGTTTTTTCTTTTCTAATCAATCTCTTATGGATCAGGTGATTATATAGTTTTGGATTTGTTACTAAATGGATTAATGAAATTAATTTAATTGTTTTGTTGGGTTTAGATCCACTCATTAATTAGCAAAGGAAAAAAAATCTGTTATGATTCTGTGGATTTCCACCACTTCAGTCCATTAATTAATTTTTGGCTCTGAGTTTTTATAGGAAACAATCACACCCTCAATAGTTTTAGGTTTTTGTATTTTTCAATTTGCCTCTTTCCCAAATCATGAACACCAAGTTTATCAAATTATTGAAGAAGAACAACTAAAATTAGATAAGAAGAATAATTATGTGGTATAGCAATTGATTTTAAATGAAATATAGTGATCGAATTGTAATTTATTTATTTTATATAGACTTCCCAAGAGATAACATGACACTTATCCTTTGCATAGATTATTTAAAACTTGTAAAATTATTGATGTCCCTTTTAATAATTTTTTTAATGTCATGAAAATATTTATTTTAACATGAATGTTCATCCATACAACTTCTAAACTCTCAATTTATGACTATTGATCTCCCCCATTGTTAGAGTGTATATCCTAAAACCTGTTATGAATGTTATGGTTTAAGGCAAAATATTTTATAATACAATTTATTATTTATTTAATAAAAAAATTTATTTTCTACACATCATTACATCCATATTTTATGTGTATGTCCCGAGATATTATGACAAATAAATATCGTTAATCCAAAATATATTTGTGATTATGAGAGTCAATAAAATTTATATGTGTCTCAAATTAAGTTCTTGGAAAAATGTGATTATTATAAATGGGCAGTAATATATCACTCAACCAATATTATTATGTGTCGCCAAGATTGACATATGATATTAATAGAATAGATGATGAGTCTCATATCATAAGGAGACAAACAATAGATACTTTCATAAGTATAATGAAATATCAAACACAACCACAAGCGTAAGATCACATGATAATATTATCTAAGGTCATTATTTTTGTGATAATATATTAGTGTCATTATATCCTCTGACCTGAGATCACGTGATGACTTGTGCGATAGTACTATTGGTTTACTAGTATATCCTCATTCATTGATCGATTTCCAAGATGAGATATGATAGCTTTGATAATAAAAGGTAGTGATGTTTCAAGGAAACTCAAATTTATGGATACAAGTCTTTGGCCAAAGCAGTCGATATCTTAGAGATATCAAATCCACATGATCGAGTTTAAAGATGTGTCGAGTAGAAATGATTTGACCTTATCATGATCCAATACTCAATAAGAAACAAAAATATTGAAAGGAATCAGATGGAATGCTCGAAGTGTATTCTAACAGGTTCATATGTTTTCCCATTTCATTCATTGACTAGGGGTCATGGCATGCTGTTAGGCGATTACTTATGGTCTGTGGGATACCATGGAGATGAAATATTAAAGATTTAATATTATCTAACTGCTACTCGATAATGAACCTTGGATGGTCATACAAATATAGTTCTCATCTACGTTACAAACTCAATGATGATTATTAAAAGTTAATAAATGATTATTTTGAAAATGAGATTTTTAATAAGATTGGGATAATCGAATATTTCGAAAATATTAATTTGATTAATAAATTCGAAATATAAAATTAGATTTAATTATTTAAATAAATATTTGATATTTATGTTAAATAAATATAATTAAATTAAATATGATTTTAATAAATTATTAATTAATATTAAGTAAGTGAATAAATAATTAATAGTTAATAAATTATTGGGTTAAAATAATATTTATTCACTTACTTAATTTTAATTTTAATTTTAATATATTAAATATTATTTTTTTCAGGTCTCGATTCGGTGAAACACGGTAGCAATGGCGGCAGTGACAGGTACGTCCGACTCAGGGCGATGCCGGCTTCATGTTGGTGGTGGTGGTGCCGGCCACCGCCCATCATAGAGGCGAGACCCAGCTGACTGACCCTTGGGTATGCGAAGGGAAAACCCTAACCGCATAAAAAAACAATAATTACTGGCACTGACGTCAGCGTCTCACTGACGTCAGCAGCCACGAAAGAAAGAATAGGTATTGCTGGCAGTGACGTCAGCAAGATACTGATGTCAGCAGCCAAGAAAAGAAAAAAATGAATGAATAATAAATAAACTATTAGTGATATTATTATAATAGTAGTAGTAAAGAAATTAGATGGAAAGTATAAGTATATATGTGTAAGAAAATAAAAATACGTATGTAGGGAATAATATATATAATTGTTGAATGTAAGTATTTCGGTAACACGCCACTTTATGTATTTGTAATAACCTGAGTTTTTCGGAACAATATTGGATGGTTTCCGAATTAAAGATAAGGATTTGGAATATGATGGTATTTGAAAATAAGATTATTTGTGTTGGAAAATAGATCGAAATATTTTATAGTGAAGTTTCATCGCGTTGGAAAATGTGTGGTTCTGAGAACCAGTTATGCGATTTCTGATTATATTGTTATATGCGTAAAACTTTCTTATTTCAGCTATAAAAATTGTAAACGAACACTGATTGGGCTGATTCTTACACCATCAAACTCATTTTTCCGAGATGAATAAATTTCATGTTGAACACTTCATGGGGGTGCGCCCAGCTACCCCCCGTCCAAAGGTGGCCGGTGGCAGCCCCAGATCGCTGCCGAATGTGAGAAAAAAAGGAGGAATGTATACGCGAGTGGGTTTCCGGATCTCGACTCGTCGCTTCATTTCAGGACCCGAGCCACCCGCCAAATCAAAGATTTTGAAGAGTACTACAAGTTGGTGGTGATGGATTTTCCGTTTCGTGCACGGTTGCACGTGAATCGAGAATAGAAAGAAATGCTGAATAGTAATATTGCGTGAACAGTAACTCTGATCGAAATTCTGTAGAATCCAGCGCGTTTGTGGGATCGTTTGGAGTCTATATATGGCTTCGAAATCTCAGTAAGGCTTACCGGTAAAAATCCGCAAATTTCAAGTTTATTGTTAAATGTTCGGATGTATCCAGTAGCTTCGAATAGTAGAGTATTGATATAAATTAAATTGTTTGAGTATTAGTATATTGAATATGAGCATTTGTAGAATCCGAGTGAAAATGGAATGAGTTTGATTGATCCGATAGAATATGCAAGTTTTTGATAGAATTGGATTTTTACGTCTAATGATGTGTTTTGATTTTAATGATAATTATGAGTTATATATAATTTTACGAGAATGTTTTGATAAATCCGGGTAAGTTCGGAGGGTTCGGGACCCTTCCGTAGCGTTTTTAGAAAAAAATTTTTCGGAATATTTTCTAAGAATATGTAAATTGAGGATTTCACTAGTGGCTCGAATTAGTTTGTATTTGTATTTTAAGAATAATAGAATTGAAATCATTGAAAAATCGGACTTTATTTGGTTGTCCCGGAAAGATCCAAAATTTCTTATTAGTTAAGTCAAGAATTCTGTAAAGTTATGATATTGACGGCATTTCGCCATTTGTTTTGGCATACTTGACCAGGATTTGGAGCGTTCGCGAAGTCAGGTAAGTAACTGATGCGATGAGTGCTTGAATAATTGATTGGTGTTTTAAATATATATATATATATATATTTGAAGGGTTTAGGATAAGATGAGAATAGATAAGAGATATTCTTGAGAACAAAATTCGAGGTTACTGTAGGCACTGGATTTTGCATATAAGTCTCGATGATGAGTCTCGTACGGAGACGCTACTCTTTAGGTTGCGGAAGTCGCGGGAAACGAATATCGGAAGGGGAAATTCAGAATAAGTATGTCATCGGATTCAATTCACATGTTCACTGCTTTTGTTCGTGCTGCGTTCGTGAACACATTCGAACGTCAAGCAGATTGCAGGCGTTCGTGTAGCTTTCGAATCGGCATTCGAACGGTGTCGGTACTTATGGTTTTGTTGCTAGCCTCACGCCCACCAAAACCCACCCAAAAATAATTAAAACATTTAAAACATGTCACAAATTAAAATAATATCCTTCCTAAATTAAATAAATCACATTCCAATCTAAATAATTCACATACCTAAATAAAAACAAATCAAATATATCCCTTCCCTAATCAAACACCAATTAAGATATTCACTCCCTAAATTAAACACATATTTTCCTTTCATAAACCAATCACGACACTTCCCGTTTTTTGAGGATTCCCTTCCTTACCTAGAAACCCTAGAAACCATTATAAAGAGAAGCATAAACCAACCTTTCACACCCTAGCTCATTATCACAAAAACACAAAAGAAATAAACCGAAGATACACGCCCAAAGAAAAAAAAAAGCAAGAAGCAAGCAAATAATTTTCTCTTCTACTATACTCCACCATCACGGAAACACTCACGAAATAACCCATCCATTGCCGCATCACGCAACCCTCCATTCACCGAAAACACATACCCAAACCATAACTTAAACCACAGAATAAACTGCCTTAAAACACACTACCATAACCATCGAAAATAGTCCCCAAAACTGCACTGCAGTGACCGAAAAATCACCTCCCAAACAGTAGCCCAAACACCGAAAACAGAAAGCCAAAACAGTCCATTAATACAGTGAAAGCAGTGACCAGAAAATTACAGAAAACTGCAGCAGAACAGAGGAAACGACAGCTCAAAACAGCAAAGCGGCGAACGAGAGCAGTGGACCAGTGAACCGAAGGAGTTGCGGAGCATCAACCCTTCCGAAGGCCGTGTAACGCACTTTCGAGAGACGACCTAAGAGGTTAGACCTGAGGGCACCCTTCTTATTTATTCTCATTTTTTTTTGTTGTTTATTAGAATTCCTTCGCATGAGAGTCGTTTGTATATATATGTTGTGGTCCTTGAATGAATGGAACATGTGTTCTCTCTTGTGGTATATCGGATAGAAACCCAGGCGTAAATTCCGTAGCCGAATCCGAACGGACGGTATTGCGGGTTGCACTCGGGATACAATGCCACGTACCACTTGAGAGATTCACACATTTCGTTTCATCCAACCTTGTATTCGAGCATGATTGGGTTGCTAGTATGTTATTTGTTTTTTTAAGAATGACTTAGTCATTAGTATGCTATTACTTTCTGCATGTTACTTATTTATCCATAATGATATAGTGCGCATGGGCTAACTAGGGTGGATTAAAGGTCCTCTATTCGAGGGAAATGCCTAAAGGCTACATTTTCTACGATATTTTGCCGCGCCGGACGGAGTATGTTTGATTGAATGTGAGATATGTTTAATCGAGCATACGAGGTCCTATATTACTGTTGTATTTATTTTATATGCATTGTAATATAATGCCAATGGGCTAACTAGGGTGGATTAAAGGTCCTCTATTCGAGGGAAGTGCCTGAAGGCTACCTTTACCATGATGTTTTGTCGCGCCTTTTATTATGTCATTTACCCCTTCGCATATCATTACTTTATTTATGCATGCTTTGCATTCTTGTGCGCATAGGCTAACTAGGGACGATTAAAGGTCCTATATTCGAGGGAAATGCCTAAAAGGCTACCTTTTCCATGATGTTTTGCCGCGTCGGACGAGGTGCACCCAATTGAATGTGAAATGTGTTCCATCGGGCACACGAGGTCCTACATTGTGTATTTGTTTATCCATATGTGTGTTTGTGTCATTTCATATTCCATTTTGGCAATCTCGTTCTAACGCGTTTCCAAACGCTACACGAACGGTTGCATTCTGTCTCATCTCGTTCGAACGCGTTTACGAACGCTACATAAACATATGCATTTTGTCTTATTTCCGTTCCAACGCGCCTTAGAACGCTACTCGAACACTTGCATTCTGTTTACCGTTCGAACGCGTTTACGAACGCTACTCGAATGAGTATGCATTTTATTATATCATGCACCATGTCTCATCCCGTTCGAACACATTATCAAATGCTAAACGAACGCGGACATTCTTTTTATCGTTATTACTCGAACACTTGCATTCTATTTACTGTTCGAACGCGTTTACGAACGCTACACGAACGCGCACACACTAGACAGATTCATTTACCATGTTTCATGCATGTTTGTTCACATAGTCATTCCCTTCCTCATAATATGTTTAGTTAGCTCTCTTGAATATTTATGCACTTAATTGCCTCTCTTTAATGTGCACGCTTGTACAATGATTGTTTATTTGCATCTTTGTGTTTATCAATATAATGTGTTTATGAAATTATATGCTTCCCGTTATTCCAATTAATTTTTTTATGCATGAACTTAGAAGTAGATTATCCTTGGAAATATATGTTGCTTAGGTTTGGTTAGATTATTGCACAAATCATATCATTACAAATGGCATAAGTAAGGGACCATTCCAAACCCAACGGTTTGAGGTCTTCCATTGCGAGGGGTGAGTGCGGCCTTAAATCATTTTCTCGGTTCACACCGGGTGGCGACTCCATGTTCTTTCTTCGGTTTAGTTCCCCCGTGGGCTACTCCGTACTCCCAACTATGCCGGGATCCTAGAACAGCATAGCCGATTTCTTTGTCCTACAGTCTGGCGACTCCACTGGGGTTAGAGAATTGGCCCTGAAATAATGTCTTGTAATGATTGTGATTTGTGCTTTAAGTAACTGTGTTTACCGTGGGTTAAGGGGGTTTAATAAAAGGCATTATTAGAGCTAAGTAATGGTTTGGTGTCTTTCTTCATTCACTGTCTTTCTATAAGGAAAAGCTGAAGGCACATAAATAATCATTACTCGTAGCTTATTGTGATGGACTAATTTGGAGGACTCGTTGTTTATTCATGTCACCAAGCGATAAGAGCCTAAGAGGCTTGGGTATTTAAGAGAGTTCGCTCCACCCTCCCTATGGGGAATCTACAATGAGAAATCCATTTGACAGTCTGCCACGCACCATAACTCGTTGGCACGTACCTTAGTGTATAAAAAAGATGCGCTCACTCGGTCGCTCAAACCCTTGAGTGGGGAGACCTAGTTGTGGGCAATCCTTCGCCAGCGAGAGTCTTTGTCTACACTCATGCAAACCCACACGTAGACCGGAGTTGTGTGACCTATAGCAACTATTTCCTTGTGCTTATAGACCATCCTCATTTGGATGCAGTTGGACTTCTTGTCAGAAATGCGAACTTGTTGGGCCATTTAAACTGTCATATGAAAATTGGGCCAAAATCTTCTGAAATGTCGATGGACCGCTCTGTAGAAATTATTTCTTTATGCTTGAATTATCTCTTTATGCTTGTATTTGGGGACCATCCTCATTTGGATGCAGTTGGACTTCTTGTCAGAAAGGTGAACTTGTTGGGCCATTTAAATTGAGACGAGTTCGTATCCTATGACAATTGGGCCAAAAGCTTCTGAAATGTCGATGGGCCGCTCTGTAGAAATTATTGTTTTATGCTTGAATTATCTCTTTATGCTTGTGTTTAGGGACCATCCTCATTTTGATGCAGTTGGAATTCTTGTTAGAAATGCGAAATTCTTGGGCCATTTAAACTGGGACGAGTTTGTATCCTATGACAGTTGGGCAAAAAGTTTCTAAAATACCGATGGGCCATCCTGTGTTTGGGCCCCTTATCATTTGAAGTTGTTATCGCAAAGGTGTAAACCTGTTGGGCCTTTTAAACTGGGACAAGTTTGCACCTTGCAATAATATGATTGAAGCTTTAAAATGACAAGAGGCCGACTTATATATTCCATGCATTTCACTCATACATGCTGACTGAGAATTTTAAAAGACACCATAGATTCTCGTTGGGTTAGGAAAGATGGAAGACTTATCAAAAGGCCAGTAGAAAACATGAGTGAATCAGAGAACGAGGTATCCCGTATGGATCATTTGGAAACCAATCTCACCAAGATTACTGAACAGTTGCATGCATTGACTGCCGCTATGGCCAATATGGCTGTGCCCCGTGCTGGGGGAAACTCTGAGAGTGAGGGGCGTGAAGACCCTCCGACTAGATTGAATGATGATATCCCGGGTTTTGATGATGATATGGCTGAATATGCTGTGGGGAAAATGGCAAGGTCTCAAACTGAACTGCAGAAACTCCGAGATTAGGTAGAGTCGGTTACCCGTAAGATGAGGGGCAAGCACGAAGTCCTGTTGGATTATGAGGCAATGACGTTTGACGAACAGTTGCCAGCTCAGTTTAAAATGTCGGATGTAGCCAAGTTCAATGGGAACGGGGAACCAATGGTCCATCTCCGGCAGTATGTTTCATTTATGAGTTCAGTGGGCCTATCCAAGCATCAGGTTCAGAAAATGTTTGGGATGTCACTCGAGGGGGCACCCGTGGTATGGTATCACAGCCTGGAGAGGAAGATCAATGAGGATTGGAGGGAATTGACAGAGGCCTTCTTTAGACAGTATGTTACAGATCTAGAGATCGACTTGTCACTCCGGGACTTAGAAAATACCAAGCAGAAGCCAGAAGAAAGATTCAAGGAATATGTAGACCGTTGGAGGAGCCAGCTCTTGAAAATACAGACTCGGCCCTCAGAGAAGGACCAGATAAAGATGATTATCAAGGGTATTAAGCCCTCAATTTATGGAAAGCTGAGGAGAATGACCTTCATGATTACTGATTTTCGACAGTTGAGGGAGACTGTCATGGATATTGAAGAAGAAGAAACTGAGAACAGAAAGTTCTATAGCCTGAATAGGAGGCCCATTGGGGGACCATTAGGTACCAAGCCTGTTGCTGCTGAGATTACTACTATCCAGAACCAGTGTTTCTCCAACCTGGGTAGACCATTGTCTAAGGTATTGGAGAAGTTAATGAGACAGGGACTTCTGAAACCCCTAGAGACCAAACTGCTTCCACACCCACCACCACCGCATCTCAACCTAAACCACTATTGCCATTTCCATCAACAGAAGGGCCATGACACTGACAATTGTGCCCGCCTCCGCCATGAAATCCAGGACTTTATAGACTCCCAAAAAATACCCGACCCTGAAAAAGAATAGCCTAACACACACAAAAACCCCATGCCGAATTACCACTCTGTCCCACCACCAACCTATATAATAAACTTTGGCCTACCCGAATGCCTTGTCCTCAAATCCTTTGACCACCAAGACTTCTGCTTGGGAATTTGGGATAGCAACAGCGAGGGTGAAACAGAACAGGGGATGAATTTCTGGGAAGATTTCTCCAGTAGTGATGAAGAGGTGGTAAGAGTAATGACACGCAGCGGGCGTTTCTACAGTGATACGGCTGAGAATGGTAAAGAAGTGTTGACAGAAGGGAGAGAAGTGGCTGAAAATGGGGACAATACAGAAGGGGATAAAGTGCTACGCCAGTTGAAGAAGACACGGGCACAGGTCAGCATCTGGGAATTGTTGTGTTTGTCACAGGAGCACGGGCGTGCTATGGTTGAAGCCTTGAACAAAATAATAGTACCAGAGGGTGCTAATCCTGCAATGTTTGTAGGGTTAGTACATGAGGAAACCTTGCAGGCAATAACTTTTTCTGAGGAAGAACTCCCGGCAGAGGGAAGAAATCACAACAAGCCACTATTTATCAGGGCTGAAGTGAGTGGCAAGAAGACATCTTGTGTAATGAAAGATGATGGCTCATCTATCAATGTTTGCCCATTGAAGATTTTGGCAAGGTTGGGAATGAATGCAACGGATCTGGATACCTCTGATATGACTATCAAAGCTTATGATGATAGCAAGCGATAAGTTGAGGGTACCTCAGCCGCAGTAGTCAAGGTTGGCCCGATTGAGGATGAGGTTGAGTTCATAGTGCTGGATATCCCAGCCACTTTTGCTTTATTATTGGGAAGGCCGTGGTTCCACAAGCTTGGGGGCATGCCCTCCACTCTGCATCAGGTTATTAAGTTTCCATACGGGGGAGAGATTGTCACCATCCGAGCTGAGGTAGACAGTGTTGTGGCCGTTTTGGAAATACAACATTTCACAAGGTTCCAAGTGTCGAAAACTTTTGAGGAGTGGGTGGATCCTAAGGTGGCTATGATCATGAAGAAGATGAAGTTCGAGCCGGGTAAAGGTTCAACATTGCCAAACTTTAAGGGGCAGACTACCCGGAGAGGGTTGGGATACATGTTTGATGAGGATAAGCCGAAATCCAAGAAGAAAGGGTTGAAACTGATGGAATACTTTGTGAAGGAAATGGGATATCAGGGAGAACCTGAACCGGTAGAAGTCAATGGGATTGTGGTGCCCGGGTTTGAGATCTTTCAGGAGGTGATAAGTGAGAAGTCACTAGCATCAGAAATTACGAAGAAGGAAGAAGAGAAATGGGAGGAAGAGCTGATGAAGTTGGAGAGCCTGACCCTCGAGGAAAAGGAGGAAGACTCAGCTGTGGGAGATGAAGCATCTGTGGAGGATGAAGATGTTTATCTCTTTGATTTATTTGAATGTATTCATGCATCTGCTAGCAATAAAGACAATCATTTTCCTAACTCGTCTGAGTCTCTCCCTTTCAATTTGCACGACTTGAGTATATTTGATATCAGTTCAACCAGAACAAAATACATTTAACCTTGGTACACCTGAGAGCCCCAGGGAAATTCTAATTGCAAGTGAGGTTACCTCTGAGGAGCATGAGAAATTAGAAGAAATATTAGCCAAATATGCCAAAGTGTTTACTTGGTCCTATTAGGACATGCCTGGAGTAGACAGAAGCATCGCCCAACATACAATTCCAACTTATCCGAATATGAGGCTAGTGAAACAGAAACTCCGACGGATGAGGCCTGAGTGGGCCGAGAAAGTCAGAGAGGAAGTCAAGAAATAGAAAGATGTGGGGTTCCTGGAAGTGGTGAAGTATCCTGAGTGGTTGGCAAATATTGTGCCGGTGCCAAAGAAAGACGGGAAGGTCAGAATGTGTGTGGATTACAGAGATCTTAACAAGGCTTGCCCGCAAGATGATTTTCCTCTACCTCATATAGATGTGCTAGTTGACAGTGCGGCTTTATCTGCCATGTATTCATTTGCAGATGGATTTTCAGGATACAATCAGGTTCTCATGGCTGAAGAAGAGAAGCACAAGACTGCCTTTGTCACCTAGTGGGGCACATATTGTTAAAAGGTAATTCCATTTGGGCTCAAGAATGCAGGAGCTACTTATCAACGGATGGCCACTACACTATTCCATGACTTGATATACAAAAAGATTGAAGTATATGTGGATGATATGATGGTGAAATGAGAGACAAGAATTGGGCATATTGAAGCACTGGAGAAGTTCCTTTAAAGGGTTGATAAATACAATTTGCGGCTGAATCCCAAGAAATGTGTGTTTGGGGTAACATCAGGAAAGTTTCTGGGACATACAGTGGGAATGGGAGGAATAGAGGTAGACTCTGAGAAGATCAAAGCAATCACAGAGATGCCAGCACCGAAGACTGAGAAAGAAGTTAGAGCATTCCTTGGGAAAATTCTGTATATCAGTCGGTTCATCGCCAAGTTGACGTCAGTATGTGAGCCTATCTTTAAACTGCTGAGAAAAGATCAACCAGTGAAATGGATGAGCAATGTCAAGCAGCCTTCGACAAGATCAAAGAATACTTGGTAAAGCCTCATATATTGAAACCTCTGAGACCGGGCAGACCCTTGATATTGTATTTGGCCATAGAATCAGAAGCACTGGGGGCCATGATGGTACAGGCAATGAGACAGGGGTAGAGCATGCAGTATACTGTCTCAGTAAGAAGATGCTTCCATACCAAGCCCGTTATCAAGAGGTAGAGAATATCTGTTTGGCAGTGGTATGGGCATCCAGAAAATTGCGTCATTACTTCCAGTCTTACAAGATCCAGGTGGTGGCCAAAGAAAATCCCTTGAAGTATCTACATTCAGTGCCTTCGCTAGTGGGGAAGTTGGGAAGATGGTTAGTGTTGCTGACATAGTTTGACATTGAGTATCTCACCTCCAAAGTAATCAAGGGGCGAGCCGTAGCAGAGTTCCTGGCATTGCAACCTATTGAATGGGATCAGTATAAGTTTGAATTCCCAGATGAAGAGATCCAAGCAATAACAGTCCAAGGATGGAAAATGTATTTCGACAGCGCAGTAAATTGCAAAGGAGTTGGTATATGGATCGTGATAGTGACCCATGAGGGAGAAACCTTGCCTATGGCCAACAGGTTGACGTTCGGAGTAACTAACAACATGGCCGAGTATGAAGCATGTGCTTTTGGATTGACTGCATTGATAGCCTTGAAGGCTGAAAGCGTGGAGGTCTACGGAGATTCGATGTTGGTAGTCCGACAGATGCAGAGAGAATGGGAATTGAAGGAAGAACGGTTGAAACCTTACCTTTTTCACCTCCGAAAGTTGGCACAGGCTATCCCCGATTGTAAGTTTCAGCACTTGCCTCGAGAAGAGAATCAGATGGTAGACGTATTAGCTACACTTGCAGCGACTTTGGAAAATCCTGAGAAGTTAGTGATGAAACCACTGGTACTGACAACAGCAAGCAGACCCATTTATGAGATTGAAAAGTTCTGGAAGTGGAGGTCGACGACGGAAAACCTTGGTACCATGATATTCAGCAATACCCGAAACTCAGAGAACTCCCAGAAGAAGCCAGCAAAAAAGACAGGATTGCTATTCAGAACTTTGGCTTCCCAGTATGTGGTTTTGAAAGTAGAATTGTACAAGAGACATGCAAATGGCGTTCAGCTGAAGTGTTTGAGAAAAGAAGAAGCTCAGAAGACAATGGAAGAAGTACATGCCGGGGTATGTGGACCGCACATGAATGGGTTGAACTTGTCTCGAAAGATTGTAAGACAATGCTTCTACTGGTTGACCATGTAGACAGACTGTGCAAAGCTGGTAAAACATTGTCATGATTGTCAAGCACACGATAATTTGAACCATCTGCCTCACACCAAGTTACACAGACTATCAGAGCCATGGCCTTTCTCATCATGGGGAATTGATATGATCGGGGAGATTCGACCGAATTCATCGAATGGACATCGTTTCATAGTAGTGGCAGTGGATTACTTCTCAAAATGGGTGGAAGCCGAGTCATTTCGCAACATTACAGCAAAACAGATGGCAAAGTTCATAGTTCAGAACATCATATGTCGGTATGGGATGTCGTATCATGTAGTGACAGATAACGGAGTTCAGTTTCAAGGGCAAACGAAGGCAATGCTACAGAGATATGGGATAGGACATCACAAGTCGTCACCTTACCGGCCGCAGGCAAATGGGGCAGTCGAAGCAGCCAACAAGACAGTAAAGAAGATATTAGCCAAGATGACAGATAACTGCAAAGATTGGGCCAACAAACTACCATATGCCCTGTGGGGGTACGAACATCAGTAAGAACAGCAACATGAGCCACGCCTTACTTTTTGGTCTATGGAATGGAAGCAGTACTGCCAGTGGAAGTTGAGATACAGTCCTTAGGGGTATTAGCAGAAACAGAGTTACCCGAACAAGAATGGGCCGCACATAGATTTAAATAGTTAGCCCTACTGTATGAAAAGAGGATGAAGTCCTTGTATCACATGCATATATATCAGAAGAGATTAGCCCGAACATTCAACAAGAATGTGCGTCCTACTAATATCAGAAAGTGTGATTTGGTACTTAAGCAGTCGAGGCCATCGACAACAGACCCAAGAGGAAAGTTCAGACCTAACTGGGAAGGACCTTACATAGTGCAGAAAGTAATAGGAAATGGGGCAGTGAGACTGTCAGATTTGGAAGGGAAAGAGTTCACCAAGCCGATCAACATGGACAGATTGAAACAGTATTTCGCTTGAGAAAGAGAAGACCTGGCATAAGACCTAACCCAACGGGATAAGGAATTCATGCATGCATACACATAACGTATCTGCATTCTTTTTTGTGTTTTGTTTTGTTTTGTATTCACAGGTTTCAAAGAAGAAAAGAAGAAAGCGGAAAATACAGGCCAACAAGAAGCAACAACACATCGATATCAGTCTGTGGGCCGAGGCCCACATCAGTATCAGTTTGGGGATGAGTCCTAGGGTCGAGGCCCACATCAGCATCAGTTTTGGGGATAAATCCCAAGGTCGTGACCCACATCATCAGCAGTTTCGAGGATGAGTCCCAGGGTCATGACCCACAATATCAGTAATTTTGGGGATGAGTCACAGGGGCGAGGCCCACATCCGCACCAGTTTTGGGGCGAGGCCCATATCAGTATTGGTTTGTGGGCCGAGGCCCACATCAGTATCAGTTTGGTGATGAGTCCCAAGGCCGAGGCCCACATCAGGATCAGTTTTGGGGATGAGTCCCAGGGTCGTGACCCACATCATCACCAGTTTGGGGATGAGTCCTAGGGTCGTGACCCATATCATCAACAGTTTTGGGGATGAGTCCTAGGGTCATGACCCACATCATCAGCAGTTTTGGGGATGCGTCCCCGGGTCGTGACCCATATTGTCAACGTTATCGGGATGCATCGCAAGGTCAAGGCCCCCGTTGTCGGTTGCAGTTATCGGGATGCGTCCCAGGGTCGTTGGCCCCCTACATCATTAGTTTTAGGGATACGTCCCAAGGTCGTGACCCACATTGTCAGTGGTATTAGGATGCGTCCCAAGGGTGAGGCCCACATCCGCACCAATTTAGGGGTGAGGCCCATATCAGTATCGGTTTGTGGGCCGAGGCCCACATCAGTATCAGTTTGGGGATGAGTCCCAGGGCCGAAGCCCACATAAGCATCAGTTTTGGGATGTGTCCCAGGGTCGTGACCCACATCATCACCAGTTTGGGGATGAGTCCCAGGGTCGTGACCCATATAATCAGCAGTTTTGGGGATGAGTCACAGGGTCGTGACCCACATCATCAGCAGTTTTGGGGATACGTCCCAGGGTCGTGACCCACATTGTCAACGTTATCGGGATGCATCCCAAGGTCGAGGCCCCCGTTGTCGGTTGCAGTTATCGGGATGCGTCCTAGGGTCGTTGGCCCCCTATATCATCAGTTTTAGGGATCCGTCCCAAGGTCGTGACCCACATTGTCAATAGTTATTGGGATGCGTCCCAGGATCGAGGTCCACTACATCATCAACTCAGATCGAAGCAGTAGGCAAGTCAGGTGGCAGCTGGCGAGCCAGGTAAGTAAAAATGTATTGCACAACTTTGTTAGGATTGTCATTGTCACACACTGCACAAGTCCCGTCAAAGTGGGGGTGACTGTAGGCACTGCATTTTACATATATGTCCTGATGATGAGTCTCGTACGGAGGCACTACTCTTTAGGTTGCGGAAGTCGCGGGAAACGAATATCGGAATGGGAAATTCATAATAACTATGTCATTGGATTCAATTCAAATGTTCACTGCTTTCGTTCGTTCTAAGTTCTTGAACACGTTCGAACGTCAATCAGATTGCGGGCGTTCATGTAGCGTTCGAATCGGCGTTCGAACGGTGTCGGTACTTCTGGTTTTGTTGCCAGGCTCAAGCCCAAGCCTAATTAGCCCACCAAAACCCACCCAAAAATAATTAAAACATTTAAAACATGTCACAAATTAAAATAATATCCTTCCTAAATTAAATAAATCACATTCCAATCTAAATAATTCACATACCTAAATAAAAAAAAAATCAAATATATCCCTTCCCTAATCAAACACCAATTAAGATATTCACTCCCTAAATTAAATACATTTTTTCCTTTCATAAACCAATCAAGACACTTCCATTTTTTGAGGATTCCCTTTATTACCTAGAAACCCTAGAAACCATTATAAAAAGAAGCCTAAACCAACCTTTCACACCCTAGCTCATTCTCACAAAAACACAAAAGAAATGAACCGAAGATACACGCCCAAGAAAAAAAAAAGCAAGAAGCAAGCAAATAATTTTCTCTTCTACTATACTCCACCATCACAGAAACACTCACGAAACAACCCATCCATTGCCGCATCACGCAGCCCTCCATTCATCTAATACACATACCCAAACCATAGCTTAAACCACCGAATAAACTGCCTTAAAACACACCACCGTAACCACCAAAAATAGTCCCCGAAACTGTATTGTAGTAACCGAAAAATCACCCCCCAAACAGCAGCCCAAACTCCGAAAACATAACGCCAAAACAGTCCCTTAATACAGCGAAAGCAGAGACCAAAATATTACCGATAACAGCAGTAAAACAACAGCAAAATAGAGGAAACGACAGCTCAAAACAGCAAAGCGACGAACGAGAGCAGTGGACCAGTGAACCAGAGGAGTTACGGAGCATCAACCCTTCCGACGGCTGTGTAACGCACTTTCGAGAGACGACCTAAGTGGTTAGACCTGAGGGCATCCTTCTTATTTATTCTCATCTTTTTTGTTGTTTATTAGAATTCATTCGCATGAGAGCCGTTTGTTGATATATGTTGTGGTCATTGAATGAATGGAACATGTGTTCTCTCTTGTGGTATATCAGATGGAAACCCGGACGTAAATTCCGTAGCCGAATCCGAATGGACGATATTGCAGTTTGCACTCGGGATACAATGCCACGTACCACTTGAGAGATTCACACATTTCGTTTCATCCAACCTTGTATTCGAGCATGATTGGGTTGCTAGTATGTTATTTGTTTTTTTAAACATGACTTAGTCGTTAGTATGCTATTACTTTCTGCATGTTACTTATTTATGCATGATGATATAATGCGCATGGGCTAACTAGGGTGGATTAAAGGTCCTCTATTCGAGGGAAATGCCTAAAGGCTACATTTTCCACGATGTTTTGCCACGCCGGATGGAGTATGTTTGATTGAATGTGAGATATGTTTAATCGAGCATACGAGGTCCTATATTACTGTTGTCTTTATTTTATATGCATTGTAATATAATGCGCATGGGCTAACTAGGGTGGATTAAAGGTCCTCTATTTGTGGGAAATGCCTGAAGGCTACCTTACCACGATGTTTTGCCACCCCTTTTATAATGTCATTTACCCCTTTGCATATCATTGCTTTATTTATGCATGCATTGCATTCTTGTGCGCATGGGCTAACTAGGGTGGATTAAAGGTCCTCTATTCGAGGGAAATGCCTAAAAGGCTACATTTTCCATGATGTTTTGCCGCGCCGGACGAGGTACACCCGATTGAATATGAAATGTGTTCCATCGGGCACATGAGGTCCTAAATTCTGTATTTGTTTATCCATATGTGTTTTTGTGTCATTTTAGATGCCATTTTGGCAATCTCGTTCGAAAGCGTTTCCAAACGCTACACGAACGTATGCATTCTATCTCATCTCGTTCGTACGCGTTTACAAATGCTACACGAATGTATGCATTATGTCTTATTTCCGTTCGAACGTGCCTCATAACGCTACTCGAATGCTTGCATTTAGTTTACCGTTCGAACGCGTTTACGAATGCTACTCGAACACGCATGCATTTTATTGTATCATGCATCAGGTCTCATCCCGTTCGAACATGTTATCAAACGTTGTACGAACGCGGACATTCTGTTATCGTTCGAACGCGTTATCAAACACTACTCGAACGCTTGCATTCTGTTTACCGTTCAAACATGTTTACGAACGCTACACGAATGCGCACACACTGGACATATTCCTTTATCATGTTTTATGCATGTTTGTTCCCCTAGTCATTCCCTTCCCCATCATATGTTTAGTTAGCTCTCTTCAATATTTATGCACTTAATTGCCTCTCTTTAATGTGCATGCTTGTACAATGATTGTTTATTTGCATATATGTGTTTATCAATATAATGTGTTTATGAAATTATATGTTTGCCGTTATTCCAATTTATTTTTTTATGCATGAACTTAGAAGTAGATTATCCTTGGAAATATATGTTGCTTAGGCTTGGTTAGATTATTGCACAAATCATATCATTACAAGTGGCATAAGTAAGGGACCATTCTGAACCCAATGGTTTGAGTTCTTCCCTTGCGAGGGGTGAGTGCGGTCTTAAATTATTTTCCCGGTACACACCGGGTGGCGACTCCATATTATTTCTCTGGTTTAGTTCCCCCAGGGCTACTCCGTACTCCCAACTAGGCCGCGAGCCTAGAACAGCGTCACCGATTTCTGTGTCCTACAGTTACGTATATAACACCCTGCCAGAGACATGATGCTACCGGCAGGAGCCAGGTTTGACCTTTTTCCGTAAGCCTCCAAATTTACGAAAATTCGGCATGATGTATCCTAAAACTGGATAACCTGGATCACAGTCCAGCATCAAAGTGAAACCTGAAATAAACATTACATATCAAAATGACCTCAGGTCCACACAACAACACATCAAATCATATCATAAGGGCTCCGTGACCACATCATCTATCAAGGGCTCTGTAGACATTGCATTTTTGCATGAAGCCCAATGATGAGCCTCGTATAGAGGCACTACCCGATAAGTTGCGGAAGTCGCGGGAAACGGATGTCGGAAGGGAAAATTCAAGAAATAAATACATAATCAAATTTAACTCGCTAATTAGCCTCGTGTTCGCTTGATTGATCTCTATTTTAAAATATTAGCATCGGCCCAAAACCCTCGCAACCCATGAAAAGCCCACTTGGCCCAAATCCCCCGCACCCATCCAAAGCCCATTTCGCCCAAGCCCAATCCAAAAATAATTGAATCATATTTAAAACACATGTCAAAATCCAATCAAATCTCCTTCCTAATTTAAATCAAATCCCATTCCTAATCTAAATAAATCACCTTCCAAATTAAAAATATTTTGAATATATTCCCCCACTAAAAATACAAATATTATTTCCTTAAATAAATTAATTGAATAAACCCATAATTACTTGATTTGTTTCCTTTTGAAAACCCATGCATAATCCTAACCCTAATGCACCACTATAAAATATAACTTAATGCAAACCCTAATCCTCCCTGGCTTGGCCCTCACTCTCACGGCAAAACATAAACAAAAAAGATAAACCCTAAACTCACCTCTTCTCTCTTCCTTCACTCACGGCCTCTCTTCCCTCTTGCTAATCCTCTATTCTCTCCATTCTCTCTTCTCACGTCCCTCACTCTCTCGGCAATACAGGCCACACTCACGAACTGCCCCCCTTACACGCACTCAAGCCATTAACAGCCCCTGCCTTCTTACACGCATACAGCCCTCATCTCCTCTCACTCTCACTCACGGCTTCCCCCTCTCTCTCTATATAAACAACAATAAACCCTAAAAACGTCTGGCTCCTGACTCCCCTTCGTCACCATTTCTCACTTTTGGCAAAACAAACAAAGCACCAACCCACAAGCGACAAACACAACCCCCACGTGAACCTAATCCCACTAAACCCTAGACACATAGCTCTCGGCTCACTTTCTTCCTTCACGAAAACAAGCAGCCACCTGGACGTGAAATGCCTCCACCGAGTTTACAAACAAAACAAACCCTTAAATCCAACGAACCACCCCCTCACCGACAGAGCAAAAAACAAACCATAATCAACAACCCTTCACCTTGCCGACACACAGCCTCACAAACTGCCCTCACCGACCAAATCAACAACTCCACTCACAAACACGCAAACAGTCTGAGTCATAAACTGAATAAAAAAACAACAATCCTAAGCCTGAACCGAAAACCGAATAAAGACAATAAGCTAAAATTAATAAACAGCCAACCAGCGTGAGAACCGAATCAGAAGATAGCAAAAACAGTCCACCGACTAAAACAACCCCTAAGCAAGAAGCACCAAAGAAACCAACCCAAAAACATTCCCAAAATCAGTCTGGAAAATCACCAAAAAGCCGCCAAAATAACCCTAAAGCAGTAGCCTTTATCACCAAAAATAACCCCGAAACAGCGATCGAAAAATATCAGCGAGAAAACAGAGAAATTAGCGGCTCAAAACAGCGAACAGTGAACAAAAATATTAAACCGGTGAACCAGAAAAATTACGGAGCATTAACCCTTCCGGCGATGAAGTAACTCACTTCCCAGGAGCAACTTAAAAGGTAAGACCTGATGGAACCCTTTACTATTTATCTTTTCAGTTATTCCTCGTTGATCACTCGCATGCATTTATGTTTTGCCGCGCCGGACGAAATATACTGGATTGAATGCGAAATATGTTCAATCGGGCATATGAGGTCCCATATAGATGTCGGCCTTGGTCGTATCTCTTTTATTATTTCGTTATTTACTTTCCGCATGTTATTGCTTTATTTACTTATGCATTGCAATCTAGTGCGCAAGGGCTAATCATATTGGATTAAAGGTCCTCTATTTGAGGGAAATGCCCAAAGGCTACCTTTACCATAGTTTTGCCGCGCCCTTCTTCTGTTGATCTTGTTATTTACCTTTCTTAGCTGTTATGTTTTCATTCCTCACTTTGCATTCATATTGTGTCAATGCTTGGGTGTTGCCTCTTGTGGTATATCGGATGGAAACCAAGACATAAATCCGTAGCCGAATCCGAATGGACGGTAGTGCGGTCTGTACTTGGGATACAACTCCACGTACTGCTTGGGGAAACATTCACGCATGTGTTTATTACATTATGGATGCCACTGTTGTGATTTCGTTCGAACGCGTTTACAAACGCTACCCAAATATATTCATTCTTCCTCATTTCGTTCGAACGCATTTCCGAACTCTACTCGAATGCATGCATTCGGCCTTACCCCGTTCGAACGTGTTTCCGAATGCTACACGAATGAGTATGCATTCTGTCTCGCCATGCATGATATCTCATCCCGTTCGAATGCATTTACGAACGCTACTCGAATGCATGCATTCGGTCTTATCCCGTTCGAACGCTTTTACAAACGCTACCTGAATATATTCATTCTTCCTCATTTCGTTTGAACCTATTTCCAAACGCTACTCGAACGCATGCATTCGGCCTTACCTCGTTCGAACGTGTTTCTGAATGCTACACGAATGCGTATGCTTTCTGTCTCGCGATGCATGATATCTTGTCCCGTTCGAATGTATTTACGAATGCTACTCGAATACATGCATTCGGTCTTATCCCGTTCGAACGCGTTTCCGAACGCTACTCGAACACATGCATTTTTTTACAGTTTGAACGCGTTTACAAATGCTACATGAATGCACATACAGTGAACAAACCTCTTTTCATTATATTTTGTGCATGTTTGCCTCCTTGGTCATTCCTTTTTGCATTACATACTTAATCATTTATCTTTATCATTAACGCTTTTACTGTTATCATTTATTTATATTTTTGTGCTTTTCTTTATTTAATATGTTTATGGAATTATGCGTTTGTTTTCATTTGATTTACGTTTATGGGTGTGCAATCTTAGGTGTTGATTAAATTATCTTGCATGTGTTGCATAAGACTTGGTTATACTATTGCATAAATCCTTTCATTACAATTGGCATAAGTAATGGACCATTCCGAACCCAACGGTTTGAGGTCTTCCCTTGCGAGGGGTGAGTGCAGCCTTAAATCATTTCCCAGTTCAAACTGGGTGGCAACTCCATTTATTCTCCGGTTTAGTCCCCCGCGGGCTACTCCGTACTCCTGACCGGGCCGCGAGCCCGGACATCATCGCCTACCTCTGTGGCCATGTCTACAGTCTGGCGACTCCACTGGGGATAGAGAATCGGCCCCGAAATAATGTCTTGTAATGTTTATGATTTTTACTTTAGTTAACCTTGTCTACAAGTGGGTTGGGACCAATGGGTTAATAAAACTTTCCAAACTAAAGTTGATAAACCAAAGGTATTATTAGAGTTAGATAATGATTTGGTGTCTTCCTTCACTCCCTACCTTTTTATAGCCAAAAGGAAAAGCTGTGAAGACATCTAGATAATCATTTACTCAAAGCTTACCTTAGGGCATACTTAAAGTGATGGACTAATTTGGAGGATCTATTGTTTATTCCTGTCACCAAGGCGATAAGATCCTTAGAGGTAAAGGTATTTAAGAGAGTTCTCTCCACCCTCCCTCTGGGGAATTTTCAATAGAGGAATCCAATTGAAAGTTATTCATGCATCGTGAAGTCGTTTTCGCTCGAAGCGGCGGATCGTTATATGGTATCATCACTCGTTCGCACGTAACTTAGGGTATAAAAAAGGTAAGCTCATTTGGTCGCTTGAACGCTTGAGTGTGGAGACCTTTGTTGGTCTCTAAGACATTCCAAGATCAATATAAGCAATGAAAAATTGTGAATACAAAAGTAAAGTATGGCGGAATCATACTTACAATGAGGGGATTTAGGATGCGTCAAATACAAAAATTTCCTCCTCCAAGTTTTCGGCCAAGCTCCACTTTGGGGATGAAGTCCAAGCTCCAAGCTTTTGAGTTGATTCGAAGCTTTTGAGATGGTTTCCCTATCACCTTGGATGATTCCTTGATGTGCTAGCAATTTAGAAAAATTGCAACAATTCTTCTATCTTCTCATTGCAACTTTCGGCAATTGAGAGGGAAAAGAGGAAGACTGTAATTTCTTGGTGAAACCGTGAGAGAGAGTTAATGAGTGAATTATTTGATTTCTAAAAACAAAATGAAAGATATACCAAACATTTGGTAAAAGTCTTTCAATCATTACTCACAAAATGTGTTTTACAAGTCATCATCATGCCTTCACCAAAACCCATCACCAAAAAGTAATTAAAGTGACAAGTGATGTGACATGTGGGCCCCACTTGATTCAAAATCCGAGTGGGCCCGCAAAACATCTCGGGCTTGGGTTCGCTAATTCCGAATTAACGAATTTTCCGTTGCGACGTAATTAAATCAAATTTAATTAAATAATTATGCCAAGCAAAATTACTATTCACGTCGCTCGCGAATTAATTCTAAATTAATTCGTTTGCCCCGAATTAAAATCCAATTTTAATTCCACGACAAAATCTAGTTTCGTTTAATATATCGAATATATTATTTTATCGATTAATTCCAAATTAATCGTTTTCTCTCTTCAAATAGTATTTTATCCTAGATAAAATCTCTCCGTAATTAATCCCAGATTAATTATGCTCGAATCATACGTCATCGGTGAATCTTTGGGAAACGACCCAAGAGATCCCTGGATATGTTGCAGTAAATCCGGTCATCGGACTATCCGAACACGTACGTACCTCGTACTAAATTCTAACCGATTTACAAGACATGGTTGGCTTTTAGCAAAGCACCGTGCCTACCCAATTCTCCAGAAATATTCATAATGGAATATATAATCTATATCAAGCATAGTATAGTAGTATTGCGTATTGCGATCCAGTATCGGATGTCACATGCAAGGCATGAGGCTGGAATAATGTCTGCCCCGTACGAAGCATATATCAGATTACAAGCAGCTAGTCTCTTTTTAATCGGATAATCATGACCATGTCATATTATCCCGATGATTGCAACCAATTAGAGTACCAGTTATGTATCCCTGTGTGATCATCATCTCCATATGACTAAAGTGATACTTCCATCTTGACATCACACCCAATACACTACGATTCTCAATAAACACAGAAGAGGCGTACACAGAACCTGTTAAAGTCCTGGACGACAAAAACCAAAGCGTATTGATTGTCGCAAGTACTAGCGATGCAAGTCTCAGGTTAAGACCAAATACACCTACCCTGATGCGGATTCCCATAGACACATAGTCATACTACCAATGAGATTCCACGGGGTCTATCCAGAGCTAAGCTCTTTCCGTACCATCGGTAAACACAACCTCCTATCACACTTGTATAAGTATCCAATACTTAAATATATGAGAACTATGCCGTTACGCTTCCATAACACGCACAAGTGCTATACTAGTCTATTCCGCATTATCGATGTCCAGTCTCGATAATACTATGACTAGGGATATTTAATGATTAAACCTTTATGGATTAATACTGTCTCATTGTTGGACAAAATGACCCATAACGTCACTATTTGCACAGATCATTGTGTTGTTGTAGCAAATTAACTATGTGACAAGGAAATTGCACTCTCATCATTTGTGATTAGATCACCATAGATATATAAATGAAGAGAGGTCCATATGATTAGTTCCTGGATTGAGATGATATGAGACAGTATCAGTCCATGAAGGATTAATCATTAAATATCCCTAGCCGGAGTATTATCGAGACAGGACATCGATAATGCGGAATAGGCTAGTATTGCACTTGTGCGCGTTGTGAGGGCACGACGGCATAGTTCTCATATATTTAAGTATTGGATACTTATGCAAGTGCGATAGGAGGTTGTGTTTCACCGATGGTACGGGAAACAGCTTCGCTCTGGATAGACCCCTCGGAATCCCATTGGTATTATGACTATGTGTCTATGGAGGCCGAAATCAGGGTAGGTGTGTATGGTCTTAACCTGAGACTTACATCGCTAATACTTACGATAATCGATAGACTTTGGTCTTGGTGGTACAAGGCTTTAACCGGTTCTGCGTACACCACTTCTGGGTTTATCAGAGAGTCGTAGTGTATTGGGTGTGATGTCAAGACGGAAGTATCACTTCAGTCATATTGGAGATAATGTCACGCAGGATACGGTATTAGTGCTCTTAAGTGCTGCGCGGCCATCGGGATATTATGACAAGGTCATGTATATCCGATTATAGAGAATAGTTACCAGACATCCGACATGTGCTTCGTACGGGGCAGACACAAATCCAGCCCCAGGCCTAGCACGTGACTATCCGATACTGGGCCGATATACACAATACTACGGTAAATCGGTAGGCATGGCGCTTTGCTAGAAGCCAACCTTGTCTTGTAAATCGGTACAAACGTAGTACGAGGTACTTACGTGTTCGGATAGTCCGACGACCGTATTTACTGCCAACATATCCGGAGATCTCATGGGTCGCTTCCTGAAGATTCACCGATGACGTATGACTCGCACTTTAATTAATCTGGGATTAATTAGAAGAGAGAGAAAATTAATCTGGGATTAATTGCGGAGATATTTTATCTCGGATAAAATATCGTTAAAGAGAGAGAACGATTAATTTGGAATTAATCGATAAAATAATATATTCGATATATTATAAGAAATTGGATTTCGACGCGGAATTAAAATTAGATTTTAATTCGGGCGAACGAATTAATTTAGAATTAATTCGTTAGCGACGTAAATAGTGATATCGCTAGGCGTAATCATTTAATTATGACGCAACAGAAAATTCGTTAATTTGGAATTAGCGAACCCGAGCCCGGGATTATTTGCGAGCGCATTCGCATTTCGAATTCGAGTGCGGCACGCAAGTCAAATCGTGCGTCAAATCGCTAGTCACATCAAGCGTCGAATCAAATATCACTTTGAGTGATATGACATGTTGTCACTTGATTTGAGTGATGATGTAGAAGTTGAAAAAGAAACTTTTGCTTTTTGCTTTTTGACTTTAGCATTTAAAGAAAAGTAAAATATATGGTAAATGGTTTTAATTTTGGAAAAATATAAAAACCTATCACATTTTATTTTTTTTTACTTTTCTCTCTCACCTTTTACGCATCTCTTCCTCTCCCTCTCTTTTCTCTCCTTCTTCCACTTTCGGCTTGGAGCCGATTTCTTCTCCTAAAATTTCTGGTTTGATCGAAATTTTGAGAAGCAAATGAAGAAGAGTAGTGCTAGCACACACATGGGTTATATTATGGTGATAGGGAAACGAATTTGTGAGCTTGGAAAGCTTGAAGCTTGGGGCTTCAATGGAGTCTTTCATGGCCGATTTTTGGAGCATCAAAACAGCCCCCACCGTGCAGTCCACTGCAGTTCAAGAAGGCCCAAAACCGAGCTTGATGGAGGCAGAAACATGAAGTGCGAATTTGGTCCATCTTTGATGCATCTCTACCGATCCATGTGAGTTTTTCCGCACCTCATTTGGTTGTATTCTACTCGTTTTTATGCATGATTTATGATCTTGGGACTTGATTGAAACTCAACACTCATATCTTATAATCTGGAACTAATCATAGGGACTTTTATAATTTATATATTTAAGTAATCAAATTACAAAATGATAAAATACAATTTCCATTGCTACATAATTAATTTGTACAAAAACCACAATGTCTTTTACAAATAGTGACGTTATGGGTCATAATTGTCTAACAATCTCCCACTTGGCCTATAGCCAGTGACTCAAGCATCTAATACCTGAACTATATACAAGTCGCTCAAACTTTTGCTGAGGAATAGCTTTCGTCAGCGGATCTGCAATGTTGTCCTCTGATGCGACCTTCTCGATCTTCACATCGCCACGATGTATGATCTCACGAATCAGATGGAAATGTCGAAGAACATGCTTGGATCGTTGATGAGACTGCGGTTCCTTAGCCTGCGCTATAGCCCCGTTATTGTCACAATACAATGGAACCGGCTCAACTGCTAACAGAACTACTCCTAATCCAATTAGGAATTTACGGATCCAAACTTCCTCTTTTGCTGCTTTAGTTGCAGCAATATACTCTGCTTATGTTGTTGAATTGGTAACAGTCTCTTGCTTGGAAGATTTCCAGCTTACTGCTCTGTTATTCAAACAAAATATGTACCCGGATTGCGACTTACAGTCGTCTTTATCGGTTTGGAAACTTGCATCGGTATACCCAATTACCTCAAGTTCTCCATCTCCATAGATTAAGAAAGCATCCTTAGTTCGTCTAATATACTTAAGGATATTCTTAACCGCCATCCAGTGACCATCACCTGGATCGGCCTGATAGCGACTACACATGCACAAAGCATACGAGACATCAGGTCGCATACATATCATGGCATACATGATCAATCCGACTACCGATGTGAATGGTATCCGACTCATGTTGTCTCTCTCATCTTGAGTTTTAGGACACATGTCCTTAGATAGAGTGACGCCATGTGACACTGGAAACAGTCCCCTCTTGGACTGATCCATGTTGAATCTCTTCAACACTTTGTCAATGTACGTGTTCTGGGAGAGTCCAAGCAGCTTTCTAGATTTATCCCGGTAGATCTTTATTCTTAGAATAAAGGCTGCTTCTCCCAGATCCTTCATGGAGAATTTTAATGAAAGCCAAGCTTTCACCGATGTTAACATGGGAATGTCATTGCCAATAAGCAATACATCATCAACGTAAAGAACAATGAATGTCAGTGCGCTCCCACTAACCTTCTTATAAACACAAGGATCATCCTCGTTTTGAACGAAATCATATTGTTTTATGATCTCATCAAAACGTTGGTTCCAAGAACGCGATGCTTACTTCAATCCATAAATGGATCGATTTAACTTACAAACCTTGTTTGCAAGTCTGTGTACGACAAAACCGTCAGGCTGTTGCATATAAACATCCTCCAAAAGGTTTTCGTTAAAGAAAGTGGTTTTGACGTCCATCTGCCATATCTCGTAATCGAAATATGCAGCAATAGCAAGCATTATTCGAAGGATTTCATCATGGCAACGGGTGAAAACGTTTTCGTTCTTCGTAATCGACACCATGTCGTTGACGATACCCTTTCACTACAAGCCTAGCTTTGTACGTTTGTACGTTGCCATCCATGTCAGTCTTCTTCTTAAAGAGCCATTTGCATCCAATAGACTTTACGCCTTCTGGTGCATCAATAAGTGTCCAAACTTGGTTGGTGTACATGGAATCCATTTCGGAATTCATGGCATCTTGCCATAAACAGGATTCGATACCTTGTATAGTTTCCTCATACGTAGCCGGCTAATCTTCCTCAATAAGATTAATATCCACATGAGGTGAGATCAGAAATCCAAACCTCTCAGGTTGTTTTCTGACTCTCTCCGACCTACGCGGTCCTTGTGTATTCAAATATTTTGGTACAGTCTCATCCCTGATGGACTGTTAATGTTCCGTTAAGGATTCTGTGCCAGGAATAGTATCACTCCGATTTTCATCGAGTTCTACTTTCCTCCCACTTATCACTGCATTTAGGAATTCCTTCTCAAGGAAAACCGCATGGAGAGCAACAAATACTTTGTTCTCTTGTGGGTGATAGAAGTAATATCATTTGGTTTCCCTAGGATATCCTACAAATAGGAATTTATTCGATTGGGTTCAAGTTTGGTACATTCCAAACGTTTGACGTATGCCCAGCAACCCAAAATCTTCAGGAATGAGAAACCCGGCTTCTTTCCTGTCCATATTTGATACGGAGTCTGTTGAACAGACTTTAACGGAACCTATTCAAAATAAGTATTGCACTGTTCAATGCATATCCCCAGAGGGAAATAGGTAGCTCTGCGACTCATCATAGACCTCACCACTGTCTAACAAAGTTTTGTATCTCGTTTCGGACACACCATTTAATGCGGTGTTCCGGGAGGAGTCCACTGCGAAAGAATACTATATTCTTTCAAGTAATCAAGAAACTTGTTGCTTAAGTATTCGCCAGCACGGTCCGACCGTAATGTCTTAATACTTTTGCCGGTCTGTTTTTCTACTTCGTGTCGAAACTCTTGAATTTCTCAAAAGTTTCTGACTTGTCTCTCATAAGATACACATAACCATAACGCGATGCATCATCCGTAAAGGTTATGAAGTATTCATATCCACCTCTAGCCTGGCTAGAAATGGGCCCACGAACGTCACTATGAATAAGGGCTAACAGTTCGGTGGCACATGCACCTTTACCGCCGATAAAAGGTGATTTAGGCATCTTGCCTAATAAACAAGATTCACAGACGTCATATAAATTTGGATCAAATCTGTCCAAGTACCCACTATTCGAAAGTGTGGATATACGTGTCTTGTTTATGTGTCCCAGACGACAATGCCACATGTAAGTTTCATCTTTGTTACTTACTTTTAAGCCTTTTGTTTGTTATATTATATGTTTGAGATTGATTCATATTCGAAATATATAGACCATTATTTACATCAGCAGCAGTGCAAATTTCCATATCATTTTTATACATAAAACACCAGTGTTTCGAAATACAAAATATACCCAAATTGGGCTAACATACATACATAAATAATATTCTAGTCAAACTAGGTACATAATAACAGTCTGATAGTTTAAGTACATGCCCCGAGGGCAGTTCCAAAACAAAAGTGCCAACACAGCCAAAACTGCGACCTGTGTCCCATTTCCAACGCGGAGGTCAATCTCTCATGAGGCCAGTCTCCTGCTAATCTGCAGATCCTGCAAATCAGTACATATATGAGTTCCACAACCAGAATCAAAAATCCAATTTTAAAACTAGTACTAGACATGTTTATTTCTATAACAAACATACCTGAAGCCGGTGGCTTGCCTGATTTAATTCCTTCATGTGTGCCTTGTACTCGCGGTAGTCACGCTTCCAGTGACCCCGCTTGCCGCACTGCAGACAAACATCTTGGGATTTTTATCCTAGGTTTCCCAGAACCCTTTGCCGATTTGGCCTTGCCCTTCCTTCTTATGCTTCTTCTTTTTAACACCTCCACTCACCTTGGGCCAAGCCCTCGGAGCCTGAGATGTTGAAGCATAGTGCGCCTCGCGCTTCTTGCCCATAGGAGCTCTTTCTCTGCTTCACGCATAGTGGACATTTGGTCTTGTTCAACATGTTGTAGTTCATGATGAACAACTCCAAGTGTCGGGGAGAGACTGTAGGATCAAATCTACTGAAGTCTCGCCTCGAAGACTATGCCCATCTGTCTGAGCTGCTCAATGTCAGCAATCATCTGTGACACATGGTGCTCAACAGATGTACCCTCTGACATTCGTGCGTGGAATAGCTTCTTATGCAACTCATATCTTTGCGATATAAGATTAGATTGGTGAAGATCATGCAACTTCGCCATCATCTAATAGGGATCCAACCCCTTGTTTGGACGACGAAATTGCGGAGTCATAGCAGCAAGCATTACCGATTGAGCAGTCGCATTGTCATCGCTATGAGTCTTCCAAAGCTCTAGCTCAAGCAACTATCTGGTCGGGCTTAGGCCCAAAAGGTCGTTCTATAGTGTAGAGTAACTTCTCGGATCCTATAACAGTTCTGAGATTCATATCCCAATCTTGAAAGTTTGTGCCATTAAAGACGTTGTCGCCCATGACAATATCCGTAATGCTTAACATCTCTTAACCGCATTTCAACTATTCTTTACCGCAATTTTCCAATATTCGATTAACGATGTATGGGTAAGTCTAACTGTTACAAGAAAAATAATAATATATTAGTCCAACTAATAAAATTATTGACGAAATATTTTGAAGCGCGTAAAGCTAAGTATTTGAATGAAATTGCAAATTCAATACTAGCCTCCCACTATTTTTCGGCGAGCCTCAAACCATCTGTTGAGTACTCGGGAAACCTAGTTTCCTAGTGGGCTAGGATCCCGTTAAATAACACACAACCTTGACTTTGGCCAACAAGCTGTATGATATTTAACTAGGTAGATCTCTAAGATCAATTGGATCTCATCCAATTCCTAGATCCGATAGGTGGACCTCCAAGTCCGAAACATATATACAATATATATGCCAATATATCTAATATATTTTCCTAACCTTTTCCTCTGAATCAACTAAGCCTTGGCTTTGGCACAAACAAGCTTAATGATTCCAGTTAAGCGGAACCCATTGACTTTGGAAAGCTTCATAATCGATGTCGATGGAAGAATGATCTTGACTTTGGCCAACAAATCACAACTTGGACAAGATATACGATATGGAACAAAGCCTTCATGATTCAAACACATCCGCGATGGACAAAGGTCTTGACTTTGGCCAACAAACCAGTGCCAATCTTGGATCTTGAGTAAGAATCACTCAATGGAAGGAAAACGTTTAATATTTGTTGAGGGTTTTTCGCGTAAATTGGCAACCAATTATTATCTTTGTTAGGTCTCATCATACACCCTTAAGCATGCATTCTAAAAGCATAATAAGGCGCGTAATAATAATTAATAACGATATGCGGATGGATATCTCACAGATTGTTCCTAGAAAAAATCACTCCATTTCTCTCCCCGGCTAGCACTATTCTTACTTCTACCCAATTACATAATAAAATTAAGAAACTTCATTAACATTGAGGGGAATTAGGTGAGAAGAGAAATACAAAGAATAGAGAGATAAGGCTGGACACGCAGGTCCAATTTAATAAATTCTAAATTTACAACAATTTCCAAAATTGTCATTCCCTTCTAATATCCATCTGATATAACATTATTCATTCAACACATCCATGTATTCACACAAAGCATGTTATTCAATCAATCTAATCCAATTAATTAATCTTGAATAAAGTGATCATCCAATGTTCAAACAACGATTTGATTTGCGCGAGTCCAACTCGTTTAAGAATAAGTACTCAAAGTACGAATTCTTGAATTATATCGAACTACAATTTAAATCTAATTTAATTCGTATTCAATACTAATTCTATATTTAATTCCAAATTAAATAATACACTTTTAATGTGCCTTTACGACTTAGATTCCAAATCTAATCTAAATGGGTCTCAAAGCCCAATTAACATCCAATGTCGTTTAATTAAAGTCCAATGGGTTTTCAATTAATTTCTTAAGGCATGGACTTTGGTCAATATGGGTCAAACCCAAATACCCAAAGCCCAATTAAGGAATCACCATATTTGCCAAGAAACCCATTTCGGCCCATAAGGCCCAATTAAACATAAAAGGTCCATTTGTCATATTTGGACTTAATAGAATGATTTAGGCCCAATTTGGATCCATCCAATAGTCCTAAACCAACTTGGCCCAACCAAGCCCATTAGGCCCAAATACAACATTTAAGCCCAATTCTAAATTAAGCCCAACTAATTAAATTTTAAAATTCCAAATTCATAATTTAATTATTAAAGTGTATTACAAATTAATTAATTATCTAAATTAACATTTCCAAAATATCAATTTAATCAATTAATCATGCTTTAATTTGTTCAACACATGTCATAAACATTGAAAACAACAATCATCTCATTCATGTTTGAAGCTCACGACATTTGAGGAATTTTTAAACCGATTTTGACTTCAATCCAATTAAATCATTAATCATATAACTCCAAGTTATCCATATACAAGCATGCTCAAACAAACAATTGGTTAAATCATGCTCAAATCAAATTTACCCAGATTTACCATAAATTCAATTTTCATGCTTATCATCAAGGCTCTTGATACCATTGTTGGTCTCTAAGACATTCCAAGATCAATATAAGCAATGAAAAATTGTGAATACAAAAGTAAAGTATGGCAGAATCATACTTACAATGAGTGGATTTAGGATGCGTCAAATACAAAAATTTCCTCCTCCAAGTTTTCGGGCAAGCTCCACTTTGGGGATGAAGTCCAAGCTCCAAGCTTTTAGGATGGTTTCCCTATCACCTTGGATGATTCCTTGATGTGCTAGCATGTAGAAAAATTGCAACAATTCTTCAATCTTCTCCTTGCAAACTCGCGGCATTGAGAGGGAAAAGAGGGAGAGTGTAAGTTTTCTTGGTAAAACCGTGAGAGAGAGAGAGAGTGAATTATTTGATTTCTAAAAACAAATGAAAGATATACGAAATTTGGTAAAAGTCTTTCAATCATTACTCACAAAATGTGTTTTGCAAGTCAATCATCATGCCTTCACCAAAACCCATCACCAAAAAGTAATTAAAGTGACAAGTGATGTGACATGTGGGCCCCACTGATTCAAAATCCGAGTGGTCCCGCAACACTATCCCAGGCTCGGGTTTCGCTAAATCCGAATTAACAAATTTTCCGTTGCGACGTAATTAATTCAAATTTAATTAAATAATTATGTCAAGCAAAATTACTATGCACGTCGCTCACGAATTAATTCTAAATTAATTCGTTTGCCCGATTAAAATCCAATTTTAATCCCGCGTCGAAATCTAATTTCGTTTAATATATCGAAATATTATTTTAATCGATTAATTCCAAATTAATCGTTCTCTCTCTTCAAATATATTTTATCCTAGATAAAATATCTCCGTAGTTAATCCCAAATTAATTATGCTCGAATCATATGTCATCGGTGAATCTTCGGGAAGCGACCCAATAGATCCATGGCTATGTTGGCAGTAAATCCGGTCGTCAGACTATCCGAACACATACGTACCTCGTACTACGTTTTTACCACCGATTTACAAGACATGGTTGGCTTCTCGCAATGCACCGTGCCTACCCAATTCTCCAGAAATATTCTTAATGGAATATATAATCTATATCAGGCGTAGTATACGTAGTATTGCATATTATGATCCAGTATCGGATGTCACATGCAAGGTCTGGGGCTGGAATAGTGTCTGCCTCCTGCGAAGCATATATCGGATTACAAGAAACTAGTCTCTTTTTAATCGGATAATCATGGCCATGTCATATTATCCCGATGGTTGCAACCAATTAGAGTACCAGTTCTGTATCCCTGCGTGATCATCATCTCCATATGACTGAAGTGATACTTCCATCTTGACATCACACCCAATACACTAGATTCTCAATAAACCCAGAAGAGGCGTACACAGAACCTGATAAAGTCCTGGACGACCAAAACCAAAGCGTATTGATTGTCGCAAGTACTAGCGCTGCAAGTCTCAGGTTAAGACCAAATACACCTACCCTGATGCGGATTCCCATAGACACATAGTCATACTACCAATGGGATTCCGCAGGGTCTATCCAGAGCAAAGCTGTTTCCGTACCATCGGTAAACACAACCTCTTATCACACTTGCATAAGTATCTAATACTTAAATATATGAGAACTATGCCGTTACGCTTTCATAACACGCACAAGTACAATACTAGTCCATTCCACATTATCGATGTCCATTCTCGATAATACTACGACTAGGGGGATATTTAATGATTAAACCTTTATGGATTTATACTGTCTCATATCATTATAATCCGGAACTAATCATATGGACTTTTATCATTTATAATTTAAGTAATCAAATTACAAAATGATAAAATGCAATTTCCATTGCTTCATAATTAATTTGTACAAAAACCACAATGTCTTTTACAAATAGTGACGCGATGGGTCATAATTATCTAACAAACCTAGTTGTGGGCAACCCTTCACCGGCGGGAGCCTTTATTAATACTCCCATAAAAATGCATGATAACCATAGTTATATGACCTATAGAAGCCACCATTTATGCTTGTGTTTGAGACCATCATCATTTGGATTCATTTGGACTTTTTGTCATGAGATGTGAACTTGTTGGGCCATTTAAACTGGGATGAGTTTGTGTCTTATGGCGATTGGGCCAAAAGCTTCTAAAATACTGATGGGCTACTTTGTGTTTGGGCCCCCTATCATTTGAAGTTGTTTAGCCATGTTATTGCAAAAGGTAAACCTATTGGGCCTTTTTAACTGAGACAAGTTTACACCTCACAATATATGATTGAATGCTTTGAAATGATAATGGGCAAACTTGTATAAAAACCTTGATGGGCTTAGAAAATCCAAACATGATCCAAATATGCTAGAAGCATGAGTTCGATATCAACACTGGCTTTCATCCAGAAAGGATACGCCTTGCTATGACATATTGTATACTTTCGATACCTCTAAGTTCATCCACATGACCGCGGTTGTTGAAAGCCCAATTCGCCGTTTCTAGACAATGGCATGATCCCATAATCGGCTTAGTCCATGTTGTAAATGGGCGGCCTTTGTCTTTTACCGATGGAAAGGGACATAAGCAGCTAATGTTCACCCCGTAGCATGGGAGAGAGCGATTTTGTGTACCCCACATCGGTGCATAAAGTAAGCCATACTTAGAACTCAAAAATAAACCTACCACGAGTGTGGGAGAAATAAGGTCGGAAGGCTATATTCTGTTTTGGTAACCACATGCACTTATATATCTCATGCATCACACGCATACATGCATCATAGATATATGTTGGGTTGGAGAAGAAGGAAGACTCGTTAAAAAACATTTAGTAAATATGAGTGAGTCAGATAATGAGGTTTCCCGTTTGAACCAATTAGAGACCAACATCACTAAGATTACTGAGTAGTTGCAAGCTTTAGCCACCACCGTGGCCAATCTGGCAGTGCCCCACACATGAGGAATATAAAGCAATGAGAATGTCAGGCATGAGGAGCCTCCGAATAGAGTGAGTGATGAGATCCCTATTTTGGATTATGACATGGCAGAGTATGCCAAGGGAAATGTAGCCGGGTCTCAGGCAGAATTGTAGAAACTCAGGGATCAGGTAGAGTCAGTTACCCGCAAGCTGAAGGTTAAACATGAAGATTTGCTAGACTACGATGCGATGACTTTCGAAGAGCAGCTGCCTTCGCAGTTCAAGATACCTGACATAGCCAAGTTTAACGGGAACGGGGATCCGAGGGTCCATCTCCGACAGTATGTTTCTGATGAGTTTAGTGGGTCTGTCGAAGCGTCAGGTTCAGAAGATGTTCAGGATGTCACTACAGGGGGCGCCCGTAGTATGGTATCACGGCCTGGAGAGAGAAAGGTCAAAGATGATTGGAGGGCATTAGCAGAAGCCTTTCTGAATCAGTATGTCACAGACTTGGAGATCGACTTGTCGCTCCGTGACTTGGAGAATACCAAACAGAAGCCGGAAGAGAGCTTCAAGGATTATGTAGATCGTTGGAGAAGCCATCTCTTGAAAATGCAGACTCGTCCCTCGGAGAAGGACCAAATCAAGATGATCATTAAGGGCACCAAACCCTCTATTTATAACAAGCTGCGGAGGATGACCTCTATGATTAGCTATTTTTGGCAGTTGAGGTAAACTGTCATGGATATCGAGGAAGAGGAAGCCAAGAATCAAAAGTTTTACAGCCAGAATAGAAGGACTATTGGGGGCATTCCGAGACCAAGCCCGCTTCTGTTGAAGTTGCCTCCATCAGAAACAGGCGATTTTCTAACCTCGGTAAGCCTCTATCAAAAGGTGCTTGAGAATTTGAAAGGACAATGACTCCTGAAACCTTTAGAACCTAGACCAATTCCAAACCATGTGCCACACTACTTCGACTTCTCTTAAACCAATACTGCCACTTCCACCAGCAGAAAGCCATGAAACAGACAACTGCACCCGCCTTCGGCATGAGATCCAAAACCTCATTGACACTCATAAAATACCCGATCCAGAAAAAGAACAAGCCAACACACACATAAACCCTTTACCCAACTACCACTCTGTTCCACCACCCACCTACATGATTAGCTTCGGCCTACCCGAAAGCCTTGTCCTCCAAACCATCGACCACCAAGCCTTCTACATGGAGATATGGGGTAGCAGTAGTGAAGATGAAATGGGGCAAGGGATAGATTCCCGGGAAAACTTCTCGATTAGTGACAAAGAGAAGTATGAATAGAAAGAAGAACTACTGCAGTCGGATAATCTGACGCTCAAAGGAACCAAGAAGACTGGAGAAGACAAGGCTGCAGATGACAAAGATGTTTATTTTTGTAATCTCACATTTATTAGTCATAAAGACATTATTTTGCTTATTTGCTCGAAGCTTTTTAGTTTCAATCATGCGTGACATGAGCGTATTTGACATTAATTCGACAAAGACAAATGCATTTAATCTTGGTACATTTGAATTCCCGAGGGAATTTCAAATACAAGTGAGAAGTGGAATATAATTGACAGAATGAAATTGTAAGCAGGCCCAGGGGGCGACCAAAGACATTAGTAGGCGAAGGGTGCCATAGAGCACAAGAAAGGCCTAACCATCGGAATAGGAAATTCATCCATGCATACATGCATACGCATCATATACACACGATATTCTTTATTATCTTGTCGCAGGCTTTGAAGAGAAAGTAAAAGAGGCAAATAGGAGGAACTCCTCAGGAATAAAACCAAGGAACAAGACCCACAACTCAAATAAGGAACAAGACCCACAACTCAAATCGGGAACAAGAACCAAAATTCAAATCGGGAATAAGACCCACAACACAGTTCGGGAACAAGACCCACAACTCAAATCGGGAACAAGACCCACAACTCAAATCGGGAACAAGACCCACAATTCAAATCGGGAACAAGACCCACAATTCAAATCGGGAACAAGACCCACAACTCAAATCGGGAACAAGACCCACAACACAAATCGGGAACAAGACCCACAATTCAAATCGGCAACAAGACCCACAATTCAAATCGGGAACAAAACCCACAATAAAAATTAGGAATAAGACCACAACACAGTTCGAGAATAAAGCCCACAACTCGGTGGTTCGGGAAAAAGACCCAAAGGACAAAGTGCCTCGCCATCACCTCACATCAGTAACGGTTCGGGAATGAACCACCTCTCAAGTAACGATTCGGGAATGAACCACCTCTCAAGTAACAGTTCGGGAATGAAACCCACAATCAACATAAGTTGGGAACAAAGCCCAAGGAAATAAAGCCCACAATCAATTTAGTTTGAGAATAAAGCCCATATTTAACCTAGTTAGGGAATAAAGCCCACACTCTCAATGCAGTTCAGGAACAAAGCCCAAAGATGGTTCGGGAACAAAGCCAAAGGTCAAGACCATCACCATAAATGAATTCAGCTCAATATAAAAGCCCAGGGAATAAAGCCAACTCTCAACAGAGTCCGGGAACAAATCCCAGAGATGGTTCAAGAACAAAGCCAATGGGTCAAAGCACCTCGCCATCCATTTAATTCAGTTTTGGGAACAAAAGCCCAGAAATCAAAGCGCTCACTCGGTGGTTTGGGAACAAGCCCAGGGGTCGAAACACCTCACCACCAGATCAACTCAGTTTGAAACATCTCAGAATAAACAGGTAAGTAAGTAAGCAACAGCTGGCGAGCCATTTAAGTAAAAATGCATGCATGATTTGATAGGATTGTAACTGTCACATAGTGCACAAGTCCCATCAAAGGGGGGCGATATAGACATTGCCTTTTTGCATGAAGCCCAATGATGAGCCTCGTAGCGAGGCACTGTTGGATAATATGACCCATAGCGTCACTATTTGCACAGATCATTGTGTTGTTGTAGCAAATTAACTATGTAATAAGGAAATTGCACTCTCATCATTTGTGATTAGATCACCATAGATATATAAATGAAGAGAGGTCCCTATGATTAGTTCCTGGATTGAGATGATATGAGACAGTATCAGTCCACGAAGGATTAATCATTAAATATCCCTAGCCGTAGTATTATCGAGACTGGACATCGATAATGCGGAATAGGCTAGTATTGCACTTGTGTGCGTTGTGAGGGCACAACGGCATAGTTCTCATATATATAAGTGTTGGATACTTATGCAAGTGCGATAGGAGGTCGTGTTTCACCGATGGTACGGGAAACAGCTTCGCTCTGGATAGACCCCTCGGAATCCCATTGGTATTATGAATATGTGTCTATGGGAGGCCGAAATCAGGTAGGTAGGTGTATAGTCTTAACCTGAGACTTACATCGCTAATGCTTACGACAATCGATATACTTTAGTTGAGGTCGTCTAGGACTGTAACCGGTTCTGTGTACGCCAATGCCGGGTATATTGAGATCGTAGTGTATTGGATGTGATGTCAAGACGGAAGTGTCACTCCAGTCATAATGGAGATGATGTCACGCAGGATACGGTATTAGTGCTCTTAAAGTGATGCGCATCCAATCGTGATATTATGACCAGGTCATGAATATCCGATTATAGAGACTAGTTACCAGACATCCGATATGTGTTTCGGACGGGGCAGACACTTATCCAGCCCCAGCCCTAGCACGTGATTATCCGATACTGGGCCGATATGCACAATACATTAGTATACTACGCTTGATACAGATCTTAATATTCTTTAATGGATATGTCCGGAGAATTAGGTAGACTTGGTGCTTTGCTAGGAGTCGACCTTGTCTCGTAAATCGGTAGAAGAAGTAGTACTTGGTACGTACGTGATTCGGATACTCCGACGACCGTATTTACTGCCAGATTATCCGGGGATCTCATGGGTCGCTTCCCGATAATCCACCGATGACGCACAACTCGCACTCTTGAATAATCTGGGATTATACAGAAGAGAGAGAAAATTAATCTAGGATTAATAACGGAGATATTTTATCCGGGATAAAATGTCGTCTAAAGAGAGAGAACGATTAATTCGGAATTAATCGATGTATTAATATATTCGATATATTAGACGAAATTAGATTTCGACGCGGAATTAAAATCAGATTTTAATTCGGGCAAACGAGTTAATTTAGAATTAATTCGTTAGCGACGTAAATAATAATTTCGCCAGGCGCAATTATTTATTTAAATTCGATTGAATTAACGTCGCGACGTAAGCTCGGTATTTCGGAAATATCGAACCCGAACGCGTGAGTGCACGTGGGCCCACTTTCATTTGGAAACGTGTGGGGCCCACATGACACATGTCATTCTAATGCTTTGCATGTAGATTGTGTACATTGCACTCAATGTCATTGCATGGAGTTTGAGTGTTTGACACTCTAAGCCATTGCATGTTATGTGTCATAATTTTATTATTAATTTAATGAAAATTATGGCATAAATATAAATTGATTTTTGGTAAATCATTTTAATAACTTAATACACAATTTTATCTCTCTCAAATTCTCTCTTCCTCTCACGGCAATGGTGGCCATTCTTCACTGGTTTTGAACCAGTTTGGGCGTGAATAAGGGAAGCAAGAGTGGTTTTCATGGTGAGAAAAAATCAAGTGCTAGCACACTTTAAAGTCTTGCGAAGGTGGTAGGGAGGTAGGGAGGTTCGACCATGAGGCGGGACTCATCCGATGGAGTTTGGAGCTTCGTTTTGAGACCCGAAACTGCCAAGACAGTGAGCATGGACTGGTTGCAGTAAGCTTACAAGGCAGTGCGTTTTTGGGCATGATTCGTCTTCAAATCGACATAACCGATCAATGTAAGTATTCCGCTATCTTCATTGGTGTATTTACGCAGCTTCCATGTCAATGGCATCAAGAGCTAATGTTGCAAGCATGAAAAAATGTAGGGCTTAAAATTTGGGTAAATGTTTGTTGAGCATGATTTGAATAAATTGATGTTTGAGTATGCTTATAACATGTTTGATTGCATTTTGGTTGGACCAATTTATGAAAATTGATTTGGAATAATTTTCCCCAATTATTCATGTTGGCCGAATGTGTAGGAGTCTTGGAGTTCTTGGAATTTTTCATTTTAAATTCATTGGATGAGTTATAATGATATAGGATGATGTTAATTTGAAGTCAATTTGATTGAATTTTGAATTGAACAAAAATCCCCAATTCCTTCACCTTGGCCGAATGTATAGCCCTATTGAATGTCTTGGTAATTTTGATTTTATGAACATTGGATGTGTATGAAATCATTCGGGAAGTTAATACGTTGTCAATTGTGTAATTAATCGGATTAAATTCAAATCGGACAAAATAACCTTCCTTGGCCGAGAGCATTGAAGCATGTTTATGGGTTTGATTTTCAATTGTGTGTTGGACATATGATAATGAATTAAGCATGATTAATTGGACTAATTTGGTGCTTCGGAAATATTGATTTAGTCGATTAATCATATAATGCACTTTAGGTAATTAAATTGCGTAATTGGATTAGTGAATTTAAATTTAGGCTTAAATTGGATTTGGGCTTGAATGTTGTAATTGGGCCTATTGGGCTTGATTTATCAAGTTTGGTTTAGGCCAAATGGATTGGATCCAATTGGGCCCAAAACCTTGACCATAAAGCCCAAATGCGACTTAATGAACCTTTAAAGTTCAATTGGGCCTAATGGGCCAAGATTGATTTATGGGCTTATGGGGTAAATCCCGGATTGGACTTTGGTTATCGGTTTGACCCGAGTTGACCAAAAGTCCACGCCTTAAGAAATCAATCAAAAGCCCATTGGACTTTAATTGAATTGACGTTGGACGTTAATCGGTCTTTGAGACGCGTTACGATTAGATTTGGAATTTAAATCGTAAAAGGTTTATTAAATAAAAGTGTAATATTTAATTTGGAATTGAATAGTGAATTAGTATTAAATACATGTTAAATTAGATTTAATGATGTAGTTTAATTTAATTCATGAATTCGTACTTTAAGTACTTATTCGCAAAAACGAGTTTGACTCGAACAAAATCAAATCGTTGTTTGAACATTGGATGATCACTTAATTATCAGATTAATTATTTGATTAGATTGATTGATAGCATGCTTATGTGTGTGAATACGTGGTTGTGTTGAATGAATAATGTATATCGGATGGATATTAGTCGGGTGGGCAATTTTAGAAATTGTTGTAATAAATTCGATTTATTAAATTGGACCTGCGTGTCCAGCCTTATCACCTCTCTTCTCTTTGTATTCTCTTCTCACCTATTCCCCTCTATGTATATGAGGTTTCTTTAGAAGTGTAGTGTAACGGGTAGAAGTAGTACAAGTGCTAGTGCTAGCTGAGTGAGAAAGGGAGAGATTTGATCTAGGATCAATGTGTTAAGTATCCATCCGCATATCATTATTATTTATTTCATACTCGCTTTATTATGTATTTAGAATGCATGTTTAAGGGTGTATGATGATGAGACCTTAACAAAGATAATTAAATTGGTAGCCAATTTGCACGCGAAAAAGCCCTCATCAAATATCATGCGTTTTTTCCTTCCATTGAGTGATTCTTACTCAAGATCCTAGATTGGCAGGGGTTGTTGGCCAAAGTCAAGCCCTTGTCCTTCGAAGATGTGTTTTAATCACGAGGCTTTGTTCCATATCGGTGTCGTGTCCAAGTTGTGGTTTGTTGGCCAAAGTCAAGACCACTTCTTGTCCATTGACATTGATTACGAAGCTTCCATGTCAATGGGTCCGCGCTTGACTGGGATCACTAGGTTTGTTGTGCCAAAGCCAAGGGCCTAGTGATTCAGAGGAAAAAGGTTAGGGTATATATTGGATATATAGGCATATATAAGATATATGTTAGGACTTGGATGTCCACCTACTGGATCTAGGAGTTGGATTAGATCCAATTGATCTTCGAGATCTACCTAGTTAATTATCATACAATTTGTTGGCCAAAGTCAAGATTGTGTGATATTTAACGGGATCCTAGCCCACTAGGAAACACGGTTTCCCGAGTACTCGACAGAGGGTTAGAGGCTCGACGAAAAATAGTGGGAGGCAAGTATTGAATTTGCAACATTCGTTCGAATACTCGCTAAACGCGCTCATCTATATTTACTCGTCATATTAATCAAAAGTATTAGTTGGACTAATATTTTATGTTGTTTTAAATATATATATAGTTGGACTATATACAAACTCATTCAATATATAGTTGATTTTATAATTGGATTATAGTAATCAATATAATTGAATTAAAATGATAGTTGATTTTATAATTAGATTATAGTAATCAATATTAAAATTATAGTTGATTAAATAATTGGATTATTGTAATCATTATAATAAATAGTACCTTATTAAATTGATTAAATAGTTGGACTATTTATTAAAATCAAGAAAAGAATTGAAAGTTGAAAATATATAATCATTGGATTAAATGCTTTAAATGATTTAATTTTCAATTGGGAATTAATAATAGGTTAATTTATTTGATAAAATAACTTATTATGACTAAGCCCAATTAAGCAAATAGTAGAGCATAAAGTCTTTGGAAGATTTATGTGATGATGACTTTAGTGCTTAATTAATATACTTATAATAAATCTATCTTTAGATTTAAAAGTATTAAAGTTGCAATTAATTGACTATTCTAGTGGAGAAAAGTCAAAGTTTGCAATTGGGCATGTAGCACAAGGTGCATATCATTTCGATATTCTAAAACCCAAGGCTTGGCCAAAGGTTTGTGAAATATTGAAAAGATAATTGACATATCCCAAAGTGACTACCATTTGGATATGGAAGACACGAAGGAATTAAAGATAGGGCGAGGCTCTAACTTTAAAAATATTTGTCAAAGTTATGTTTACTACTAGTATTGAAATTGGATTTTAAATACTTAGTGTGGTACATAATATATATATGTATTGACGTTCAGAATCCGCTGTGAGCTGGATACTGGCTTCAAGCCGAGATTTCTCTGCGAATTGGAAACGGGACGAAAGTCGCTGTTTCGACCGTAGATACCTAAGTTTAGGAACTACCCTTTGGGTATGTACTTAAATTAGGAAATGTTATAATGTAACTAGTTTGACTAGAGACATTATCTCTATATCAGTGTTTAATCCGATGCGGATAAAACCTTTATATTCTAGAACACTAAAGTGTTTCATTATATAAAGATGATACTGAGATAAATACATTGGATGTAAATAACAGAATTTATATTTTGAATATAAAAAAATCTCAAACATATAAAATGACAAATAAATAGCTTAAATTGATTTGATCAATGGAGACTTATTTGTGGCATTGTTGTCTAGGACACAATTAAACAAGACTCGTATATCCACACCTTTTAAGAGTGGGTACTAGGACTGATTTGACTATTCAAATAAGGTCTACGAATCTAGTTTATTAGGTTAAATACCTAAAATACTATTTACTTGGTAATAGTAAAAGGGCCACCGATCTGTTAGCCCTATTCATGGTGAATTAAGTGGGCCCATATCTAGCTAGGCTAGATGTGAACATGAATATTTCGTGACCTTAACGGATGTAGCATCACGTTGTGGTTATGTGTTTCTTTTGAAGAACACAGATCGGAAACTTTTGAAGTTTCGACACGAAGAAAGAAAACAAAAGATCGGCTATAGTGTTATTCCGCCACGGTAAGACCGAAATGGAAAATACTTAAGCAGTAAGTTTCATATATAAATGAAAGAGTACGGTGTTCTTTCATGTGAGGACTCCTCCCGAGACACGTCAGTTAGACGGTGTGTCTGAACTAAAACCGAATTTTGTTGGACATGATAAGGTTTATCACGAGTCGCTCTGAGCTACAATTTCCTTCAACAGGATATGTATTAACAGTGCAAAACTTATTTAGAATAAGGTTCCATATAAATCTGTTTGACAGATATCATATAGGATATGAACAGGAACAGGAAGAAACGAGGTTTCTCATTCCTGATAATTTGGGTATGCGAGGCATAGCGTTTGGATGATACCAAACTAAGGACCCAAATTGGATAAGTGCCAATATAGGTTATCCTAAGGGAAACCTTAAGTATAGTACTTATAAATCCCACATGAGAACAATGTAATTGTTGCTCACCATGCGGTTTTCCTGAGAGGAATACCGATATGCAGTGGTCAGTGGGAGGATAGTGATACTCGATGAAAATCGGAGTGAATCAATAATAGTTCATAGGCACGAAGTCCTTAATGGAACACAAACAGTTCATCTATGATGAAACTATACCATTAATCTTCAAATACACAAGAAACTAGTAGATCGGATAGAGTCAGAAAACAACCTAGGGTATGGGTTTCTGATCTAACCTCATAAAGATGTCAATCTTATGGAGGTGTACCATCCGACTACGTTATGAGGAAGTGATACGAGGTATCGACTCCCTGTTATGGCAAAGTGCCATGAGTCCGAAATGGATTCCATGTATAACAACTATTATGGATACTAGTTGTTGTACCACAAGGCATTGTGCCTATGGTACATTATACGTCTTCAAGGAAGACATACATGGATGGCAACATACCAACGTACAAGCTAGGCTTTTGACGGAAAGGTATCGTTATCAACATTGTGTTAATAACGGTTCAACCTTTTACCTGTTGCCATGGTAAATCCATTTTGAAGATGCTTGTTGATAACTGTATATTTCATTTATGAAATATGTCAGTTACAAATCAAAATCGCTTTCCTGAAAAGGAAACCTTTTGGAGGATGTTTACAACATCCTGACGATTTTGTATAACCGACAAACAAGGTTTGCGGGTTATTCGATCCATGTTTGGATCAAAGCAAGCATAAGGTTCTTGGAACTGACGTTTTGAAATAATCATAATGGTTTATGATTTAACTCAAAACGAAATAATTCTTGTGTATATAAGGAGGTTAGTGGGAGAGCGCACTGACAGTGAAATTCCCATAAAGCAATTGGTGAAAGCTGGCTTTCATAGATATTCTTTCAATAGAAATTCTCCGTAGAATTCTGGGGAGTAACAACCTTTATTCAAGGAATAAAAATCTACTGGGATAGATTTGGAGTTGTTAAACACTCTCTGGGAAATTGTACATTTAAAAGTACTTGTATTGGTGTCTCATACGCTTCGAGCATATGGAGTCACAATCGGGTCAATCCAAGTGATAGTCACTGGATTGAAGTTAAGAACATCTGTTAGTATCTCTGAGAACTAAAGATGCTATCTTTTACTATGGAGAAGGAGAACTTGAAGTGACTGGGATCACTGCAGCAAGTTTCCAAACGATTAAATACTACGGTACTATAAAGTTTGAACAACGGGACAGTGAGCTGGAAATCTTCCAAGCAAGATAACTGTTGCCGAATAAACAACAAATGCGGATTATTGCTGCAGCTGAGGCAGCAATAGAAGCCATTTGGGTCGATAATAAATCTAATTAGATTAGATATAGTTCTGTTAGCAGCTGAGCTAGGCGTCAGCACAAGGCTAAGAATTAAAGGTCTCATCGACGATCCAGATATATACTTCTATATCATCTGATTCGTTCGGATCATACATCGTGGCGATGTGATGATCGTATAAATCGCGTCAGACGATAATCAAGCAAATCCGCTGACGAAAACCTTTCCTCAGCAATTTGAGCGAATTGTACATAGTTCGGGTGTTAGACACTCGAGTGACTGGCTATGTGCCAAGTGGGAGATTGTTGGATAATATGACCCATAGCGTCACTATTTGCACAGATCATTGTGTTGTTGTAGCAAATTAACTATGTAATAAGGAAATTGCACTCTCATCATTTGTGATTAGATCACCATAGATATATAAATGAAGAGAGGTCCCTATGATTAGTTCCTGGATTGAGATGATATGAGACAGTATCAGTCCACGAAGGATTAATCATTAAATATCCCTAGCCGTAGTATTATCGAGACTGGACATCGATAATGCGGAATAGGCTAGTATTGCACTTGTGTGCGTTGTGAGGGCACAACGGTAGTTCTCATATATATAAGTGTTGGATACTTATGCAAGTGCGATAGGAGGTCGTGTTTCACCGATGGTACGGGAAACAGCTTCGCTCTGGATAGACCCCTCGGAATCCCATTGGTATTATGAATATGTGTCTATGGGAGGCCGAAATCAAGGTAGGTGTGTATAGTCTTAACCTGAGACTTACATCGCTAATGCTTACGACAATCGATATACTTTAGTTGAGGTCGTCTAGGACTGTAACCGGTTCTGTGTACGCCAATGCCGGGTTATATTGAGAATCGTAGTGTATTGGATGTGATGTCAAGACGGAAGTAGTGTCACTCCAGTCATAATGGAGATGATGTCACGCAGGATACGGTATTAGTGCTCTTAAAGTGATGCGCATCCAATCGTGATATTATGACCAGGTCATGAATATCCGATTATAGAGACTAGTTACCAGACATCCGATATGTGTTTCGGACGGGGCAGACACTTATCCAGCCCCAGCCCTAGCACGTGATTATCCGATACTGGGCCGATATGCACAATACATTAGTATACTACGCTTGATACAGATCTTAAATATTCTTTAATGGATATGTCCGGAGAATTAGGTAGACTTGGTGCTTTGCTAGGAGTCGACCTTGTCTCGTAAATCGTAGTAGAACGTAGTACTTGGTACGTACGTGATTCGGATACTCCGACGACCGTATTTACTGCCAGATTATCCGGGGATCTCATGGGTCGCTTCCGATAATCCACCGATGACGCACAACTCGCACTCTTGAATAATCTGGGATTATACAGAAGAGAGAGAAAATTAATCTAGGATTAATAACGGAGATATTTTATCTGGGATAAAATGTCGTCTAAAGAGAGAGAACGATTAATTCGGAATTAATCGATGTATTAATATATTCGATATATTAGACGAAATTAGATTTCGACGCGGAATTAAAATCAGATTTTAATTCGGGCAAACGAGTTAATTTAGAATTAATTCGTTAGCGACGTAAATAATAATTTCGCCAGGCGCAATTATTTATTTAAATCGATTGAATTAACGTCGCGACGTAAGCTCGGTATTTCGGAAATATCGAACCCGAACGCGTGAGTGCACGTGGGCCCACTTTCATTTGGAAACGTGTGGGGCCCACATGACACATGTCATTCTAATGCTTTGCATGTAGATTGTGTACATTGCACTCAATGTCATTGCATGGATTGAGTGTTTGACACTCTAAGCCATTGCATGTTATGTGTCATAATTTTATTATTAATTTAATGAAAATTATGGCATAAATATAAATTGATTTTTGGTAAATCATTTTTAATATAACTTACATAACAATTTTATCTCTCTCAAATTTCTCTTCCTCTCACGGCAATGGTGGCCATTCTTCACTGGTTTTGAACCAGTTTGGGCGTGAATAAGGGAAGCAAGAGTGGTTTCTCATGGTGAGAAATCAAGTGCTAGCACACTTTCAAGTCTTGCGAAGGTGGTGGTAGGGAGGTTCGACCATGAGGCGGGACTCATCCGATGGAGTTTGGAGCTTCGTTTTGAGACCCGAAACTGCCAAGACAGTGAGCATGGACTGGTTGCAGTAAGCTTACAAAGGCAGTGCGTTTTTGGGCATGATTCGTCTTCAAATCGACATAACCGATCAATGTAAGTATTCCGCTATCTTCATTGGTGTATTCACGCATGTTTCATGCTTGTTTCATGGTCACAAATTAAATTAAAACCAATTAATTGAACGATTAAATCCAATTAAAATCTAAATTAAAATAAATTCCTAATTTAAATAAATCCACTCACAATTAAAGAAATTCCCCACCAAAAAATATAAATATTCTTGCATTCCTAAAACACTCATCAGCTATCTCTCTCGCCAAGCTCAACAAACAAACCTTAAACTCTCGGATTCAATTATCATCTCCCATAGCACACACTTCAACTTCGTTAGAAGCCCCTCACTCAAACCCTCAACTCATGTAACACACACCTCACACAAAGCCCCTCATTCACGTAACCCTCAGCCGAGCCATCTAACTCACGACTGACCCCACAACCAATTAATGACCAACCATAAAAGCCAACGCCTCCTCTCTCTGACCTAAATCCTCACAATCATCACAACTCCTCATCTTTCTCATCCTTCACGAACCACAATAACCCTCATCAGCCACCTCACCGACTTGCACAGTCCACGCCATAAACAAAACAAATCAAGAGCCCTCACTGACCTCACCCATCAGCGCCGTCACAAACGACGAAACCCTAGCAAACTTTCTCTCTTCCCATCTCTCATGTAAACAACCACAAAAAAAATCCTTACCTTCAACTAAAGCAAGCCCCGTTCACCATGTCACCCTAAACAGCCCTCCCTCACTAGCCACTAACTGAAGCAACAACCATGCTTCATTCCCCTTCATGTAACACCTTTCAAATAGCCCAATGCCCTTCAACAGCCCCCATCATTCCTACTTCATGCATCAACCACACTCAAGCTCCATGCACGCACAGCCCTTCACCAATTCAATGCATCACACAACCTTCACAACTCACAACCTTCAAACACACACACTGTGGCCGAAACAAACACTCAAAACAGTGCAGTAACTACAGAAAATAGTCCCAAAAATCTGCCCAGAAACTGCTTAAAATAGTCCCGAACTGCACCCTTAAAATTTGTCCCGAAACTGTTCCACAAACTACCCAAAACTACACGCCCCAAACTACCCAAAACAGTCCAGAATTACCCCGAAACAGTAACCAGAAAATACAGTGAAAACAGTAGCAAAATGGAGTGATAAAAGCAGCCCGAACAGCGAAACAGCAAAGGAAAATGTTGAACCAGTGAACCAGAGGAGTTGCGGAGCATCAACCTTTCCGACGACCGTGTACGGCACTTCCGAGAGATGATTTTAAAATTTAATTCCTGAGGGCACTTTTCTTCTTTATTTTCATTCGTCTTTTAATTGTTTTTTTATTTTCTTCGCATGAGAGTCGTTTGTGGATGCATGTTGTGGCCTTTGAATGGAGGAGAATGTGTCGCCTCTAGTGGTATATAGGATGGAAACCCAGACGTAAATTCTGTAGCCGAATCCGAATGGAGGGTAGTGCGGTCTGTACTTGGGTTACAACTCCACGTAAAACTTAAGCAAAACGACACATGTTTCACTTTGCTTTTGTATCTTGTTCATTTATTATCCGCATTTTATATTCCGCCATTTAGTTTCTGTACGATTATTTGTTTGTATTGATAATGTGATGCGCATGGGCTTAGTACGTTGGCCTAAAGGTTCCCTATTTGAGGGAAGAAAAGTCTGAACGACTACCTTTACGACAATGCTTTGCCGCGCCGGACAAAGTGTGTTTGATTGAACGTGATATATGTTTAATCGAATATATGAAGTCCTATATTGTTGTCCTTATTTTATATCCACGGTAACATAATGCGCATGGGCTAACTAGGGTGGGATTAATGGTCCTATATCGAGGGAAATGCCTGAAGGCTACCTTTACCACGATGTTTTGCCGTGCCTTTTATTCTGTCATTTACCCTTGCATATCGTTGCTTTATTTACGCATGCATTGCATTCTTTTGTGCATGGGTTAACTAGGGTGGATTAAAGGTCCTCTATTTGAGGGAAAATA